>CM055432.1:9773215-9879131 GCA_029228465.1 Salix viminalis
ATGAGTAGAGCAAAGCCAGAAAACATAACAAAGCCATAAATATACAGCTGAATTAGTGATTATTTAGGGATGTGATTGATGTTGTTTTTAAAAATATTTTTTGTTCATGAACGCATTAAAATAAATTTTTTTATTTTTTAAAAATTACTTTTGACATCAACATATTAAAATATTATAAAAATATTAATTTTTTTTTTAATTTAAAGTAAAAAATATATATAGATAAAACAATTTTAATTTTTTCAAAAATATTTTAAGACGAAGTGTAAAACACCCCCTTAAAGTCCATGATAAAGAAGGCATTAATGTGATATTCTAGGGTTTGATGTTGTCATGGATAAATCTTCCTTTGTAGATATCATGAAGGAGGGTCATGGCCATTATATCTCACGACTTTTTGGCACTCCCCGAGAAAGAGAGAAGAAAAGAAAGGGTGTTTAAGTTATATTTTTAATCAGTCAATGCATATCAGGGTACGTACGTAGGTCCGCCATGGAAATGGAGGACAGAAGAAAATTATCTGTTTATTTTTTTAAAAAATAATAATAATGAAAATCAACCGTCCATTCATCCTATGCATGCAGTTGAATTATTCAGGTTCCTATCACTAGGTTGATGATCAAATTTATAGCCCTATCATTTGAAATTTGCGAAGCTCACTCCTGGAAGAAACCTTCCAGTGTCGGCTGAGATTACCTAACTAATATATATATATATATATATATATATATATATATATATATTAAATATACCTCTCATCTAAAAATTTAAATTATTAGATAAAGTTTCATAATATAATTTTGATTCATTTTTTTGTCATGGTTTTATTTTTATGAGGTTGTGTTTGAAATTTTAATTTATATTGGTGATAATTTTAAAATTAATATTGCTCATTTTTTCCTGATATTTTATCTGTTTTTCGGATCAGATAATTTAATGATTTTATTGTTTGCACAATAATAATGATAATTTTAGTGATATTTTTTATTATTTTTTTGTTAAAATGTTTTGATTTTTTTTATTTTTCGGGGCAATTTAATGATTTTAACTGTTTGGGCAATAATGTTGATAATAATTTTAACTGTTATAGTAATGAAAATGACGGTAACGTAGGGATGAGTTTTCAATTTATGTTTTCATCTTTTTGTGGATAGAAAATTAACTATTTATTTGTTATTTGATTATTGTAGGTTTTTTCACAATTTATATTTTTTTTAAATGTGATTTAAATTGAATTATAAAATAAACTAATCTTAATACAATGAATTCAATAATTCAAATATTTGAATCTTCTTGCTTTTTTAATAATGATGATAATTTTATGGTTGTTATTTTGTTAAAACCTACTAAAAAGATAAATTTATATCAATTTAAAATCCATATATTTTATAGAAAACTTGCACTTCACATTAATTCTGCACAAATTTATTGTTTTGACTAAATTTATATTATATTAAAAAAATACACAATTAATATTTTTTGTATTAAAAAAAATATAGTGTTGCCCGCAACGAGACGCGAAGACACTGCCTAGTATATATATATAAAATTGAGTAAATTTTATAGAATTTGAAACCCCTTTTGTCTGATTTGCAAGTTTTCAACAATTACTGCAACGGGTAGCCTGTTGAGGACAAGCACAAGATCCACAGCCTGTGGACGTAGTATCTTGAAACCTGTTCATCCTTCGTTGATCTTCTTCATTGTAGAGCCAAAATAAACAAATACAAAACCGTGTTTAATTACTATTTTGAAATAAAAAAAGATGTAGTTGGGACAAATTAACATGCATATTTATCATTTTTATTTGAAAATAACAGCAATTTATTCCACAAATATATCTGTTTTTCTTAACCAAACAAGTTTCTCTTTACATATACAAGATAATGGCTAATACGTCCACTCGCTACTAAACAATGGCGACAATTCCAGATTAAGAGAAGAGAAATAAAACAAAAAACAAAAAAGGTGAGAAAGATGCCGGTGCAATGACGAGTGGAAAAAATGGTAGGAAAAGTGGTTAGGTATTTTAGCATTCCATGTCAAATCCATGCACGTACATGATGAGCTTTATAGCTTACACCGACTCATCAAAAGTCAACAGTAGAGAAGGATTCGAAAAGAGAATTTAAATACCAATTAAATAAAGTTGAAAGAGACAAAATGGTGATTTGCAGGGAGCAGCTCACCTGGTGATGATCAGCTGATGATATAACCATTCTTCTTCTTCGAATTAACTATTCAACCACAACGTAGAGAGGCTTGCATCTCGTCAACCAACAAAAATATATATAGTTTTTATATCAATACATTAAAATAATCTAAAAATATTTAAAAAAAATAAAAATAAAAAAAAAAAAATTATTTTTTTCTAAAAACACTTTTAAAATAGAGTGAAATTATTTGTATAGTTTTTGCAAGCCAACAGGCAGAAGCGGAAACCAAATAATGAGAAAGTATAAAGCAATGATTCACGATGATTAAAGGAAGGGAACATGGATAAGAGAAATTGAGTGCTTTGAATGAAGTGGCCCAATTGTGATCACCTTGTGTTCTCCACAATTTTCCATCTCTAGCTAGCTTGTGCTTAGCAAACCATTTACATCATATCATATCATATATTGTTTAATTGTTTTTTTTTTTTCTCTCATGTTAGTCAAACACATGAGAGACCCTTCAATCCATTTAAAATATGATTTGGAGTTGTGGTTGGAGGCTAGAATAATTGGTACACCTGCTATGAATAAGGTTTATAGTATCTATATGACTAAGACTCGAGATATAGGTTACGGATTTGGTAGGTTGATTTGAATAATTATTTTTAAATTCTTCTTGTAAATGAGTCTTTCTCAATTTTATTTTTCAATATTGCATTAGTTTCATAATTTGTTTTGATTAATTTTTTATAAGGTTATTATAGCATGATAACCTGATATAAAAATTGTCAGGTTAACTAGAGTTAATTTGAATTTATTCCAATATGTTTTTAATTAATACCATCGAAGCTTCTAGTTAGCTTGGTGCCAGATCAGCTTGCATGGCCAATCCGAGGATTACAGTAGAGCCTATAACCACTGCTCAATGCATGAACGCGCTCACCGTACCTAGTGATCCTCTCTCCTGATGATTACGAGACTGTTTGAAAGGATGATGTTAATTTTTAAAATATTTTTTATTTTTTTTAAAAAATTATTTTTTGATATTATTATTTAAAAAATAATTAAATATTAATTTAAAGTATAAATAATTTTTTAAAAGTATTTTTGAAATGTAATAAGTGCATGTTTATTATTGCATTTTAAAGAAAAAAATATTATTATTATTATTTATTTTACATTAAAATTTTTGGGTATTTTTATATCATTTTAATATACTGATATCAAAAATATATTTTTTTAAATATTAATCATATCCCAAAAAATACACCTTTTAACACATCCCCAACAGGCTACTTTTGAAAAACTTTGTGGTTTGCAAGAGTTTTTCTTAAATTGGAGAATCAAACAAATTGAAGTTTCACAAAAGAGAAAAAAATAAAGTTATTTAAAATTAAGAGAACAAATTCATAATCTTGAATTTTTGTGCTTTCCCCCCGAAACTAGGATTTTTTCTAAGAAAAAATGATTATTTTTATTTTTTAATTTCTTTTAATCTTATCAAGATTTAAAAGTTGTTGAAACACTTTTTTCTTTCTCAAAATTTGAGTTACATTGACTTTTCAATTTACGTGCATTTTTCCATATCCAATTTTATTTTTATTTTTTTTGCAGGTGTCGACTTTAGGTGACTTGTTAGTCGATTTGGCAAAATTTAAAAGATAAATTGGAGTGGAAGCTGATGGACAGGCCATATTAAAAAACAAATGTAGAGAGCCGTCGTATTAAACTTCATAATTAAACATCGAAAATAGAATCCCAAGGCATCCCTTTTCTCTTAAATTCTCCCCTCTATTGGTCACCAGCCAGGTTTATGGGTACCATTTTATTGACTATCTGCCTGCCTGGAGTTGTATGGCCTGCAATAAACACGTTTTTTTTTTTTTTTGTTTTGAATTCTAGGAAATATCGTTTTCTATAGTTATTCTTTGTTAGCTTATATTAAAAGAGTAAAATCCTGACTATCCTATATTCTTATAAAACAATTATATCCTGACTCGAATCTGAAACCTATAATACAAATCTCAAGCCTTTTAACATTATGTCACGATTCATAAAGACTAAACATCATTTTTTATTATAGTGAAATCCTATTCTAGGTTAATCGATACCTCGTCACCAAATTTTGAGATGATTTTCAATATTAAATCTAATTTTTTTTAAAATAAAAAAAAACATTATTTTAATAAATTTTTAAAATAAAAAATTATTTTTTTAAAAAATAACTTCAAAATCGAGAATAAATAAAAGAACCTGAAACTTAACGATCATCATTGATGAAGACAAAGGATAGAAAGTCACAAGGACAAGCCAGCAATCTGCATATTATAAAAACCTGTCCCGTACAGGAGCAAGAGACAGAGAAGGGGCAGTGGTTAATTTAATGGTGCACGCAATTGCTCACCCTCTCTTTGTTGGCTCGGCACTCCGTACTGCCAGCCGAGCCTGGGTGGTCTCGCCACTGAACCAGGAGGCTCGAGCCAGGAACCAAGAATTCCTGCCTGCACCCCCACCAACACCTCTTCGTTGTATTTTTTATACTCAAATCATATCATCCCACCTTTTTGTCCCCTCAGGTTCAGGGCCTTGAAAAGTTCTGTGGGCCCTCCTGTCGTTTTGCCTCACTCCATTTTAAATTTACTGTGTATATTTAAAAAATAATATAAATTATATTTTAGAATTTTATTTAACTATTATAGTATTATTGATCCGCAGTCATGAGTTTTAATCTTATTATTCTTATTTTATTCGATGAAAATCAAGCATAAATAATATAGATTTGTACAAGTTTCAACCTCAAATTTTTTTACTTGAGAGAATAAATTAAAGAATAATATAAATTATATTATATGATCTAATTTAATTTTTAAGATAAGATAATTATTTAATAATGATGTCCCCTCACCTTCTATCTCTGCCTCTCTTCACACTCACTCGGCATCAGCACGGATCTCCCTATCCCTCCCTCGCTTCCCGTTAAAGAGAAGCAATGCCCGCTGTATTGCTGCGCTTTACACCTGTCTTACTTGCAAACCTGGCCTCCTTTCAATCTGTGCACTTTTTTTTTTTTTTACTGATGTAGTTTCCTTGATGGTGTTTTTTTATTTATTATTATTAAAGTAAATTATGAGACATTAATTACAAAACTTAAGTTCCCAGAATAATTAATCACCTATTTATGCTTTGATTAGCACGTATAGTGGTGATTTAAGAACGCCAGAAACCATAATTACGAGACAGTAATTACAAAACTTAAAAATAATAATCGTTTCTATGTGTTTATTAAAATAATCAAAAACATTGAAGATATAATATTTAAAGATTCTTTCATTTACCTCTATATTTTTTCTCAATGCTTTTTATTTAAAAAAAAATAAAAAATATTAATATTAAATTACAAATGGGTTCTTAGAATGGGTTCTTTTTATTATTATTATTATAATTGGAATGGACGTGAAAAAAATATATTTACATTATTAAAAAAAACTAAGTCAACAATTTTTCCATTGCATTTTTTGCCGTTGACTGTTTAGCTATTAGGCCTGGATTTAGGGCTTAACAATTTATATATTTATATTTTTATTTTTATTTTTATTTCTAAAACCATTCTTATACTATGTACGCCGTATTTAAATTAGCCGCCAACTGGATTAAGCAAACAATGCGAGAGTGGAGAGGGTTAGTAATAGTATAGCTAATTCAGTACCAGCTAAGCCAGCTTCAAATTTTGAAGCTAGCCAGCTATCTTTTATTTAATTTTAAAAGACAATATATAAAATGGAATGTTTCATACGCACTCACCCTTTCGATCTAGAAAATTTTGCGATAATATATAGAGAAATTAGTTCATTTCCATATGCTTTGTCAATAAAATTTAAAATGGTAATTAACTAATCTATTACAATTTGGATGATATCATCATGGGATTATATACTAATTAGCACAAAATTAAAAGTCATTTTTTAATTTTGAAGTTAGCCAACTATATTTTATTTAAAATTAAAATTCAAAAAAACAATTTCAAATTTTTTTATCAGGCCAATCCATTTTTAATAATAACTCATTAGATATTGTGATAAAAATGTTTTTAAAATTATTTTTATTTGAAAATATCTTAAAATAATATATTTTTAAAATATTATCGTTATATTAAATCTATTAAAATGATATAAAAATATTTAAAAACAAATATTAAAAAAATCACAAAAGAAGGAAGGAGCGCATATTAAAATAAAAAAATTGTCTATCTACGAAAAAGCAAGTGAAGTCAAAAACAGCTGCGGAAGAACGCCTGCCTGCACATGGCATCGTTTCGTGCTCCGAAGAAATCCTTCCGATATAATAATATTTCAGCGGCGGCCACTTCTCCCATGCTGACTTGTGTGAAATCCAAGTTTTGAAAACATGCTTCCAAGCACAATCACAATTCTCATCCTCCAAATATTTAATTTAATTCACCTGTGCGAATGTGTGTGTGTGTGTGTGTGTTGAAGCTTCGACAAATATAAAAATTATAATATTTGTTGTTTTTAGTAATAGAAATTTACACAAATGCACTCTTAATATAATTTTTTTTTTTTTATGTTTTTAGATTATATTCCTGTATTGATATAAAAAATGATTTAAAAAAATAAAAAAAAAATTATTTTGATGTATTTCTGATTGAAAAACACTTTCAAAAGAAACATCAACTACACTCTCAAACAGATATTTAATCCAAGTCGAGACACTTCAAATGTTATTATGGAAGACATTATTTTGATACCTACCAAACATTGTCAAATTCAGAATTTAATGTAAAGTATTATATTGTCATATTTTATGCTATTGAGCATATCTCCATATCTAACCATTAAATTGGGCCGAAACTTTATCAAATAATTCTAAAGATATGTTTCTATGTAGAGGTGGAGTTTCAGATCAATTGGAGTTTCAAAAAGTCTTATGATATCGGTCGTAATAGCCTTTACAAGTTTTGTTATTCAATTTCACAAGTTTTGTAATTCAATTTTTTAGGTGAACACTTCTTTAACATTCAATTTGGATCCTGAAATTCTAATTATTATAAATAAATAAATGAGTTTTGCATTGCAAAACCAAGATATATATATATATATATATATATATATATATATATATTATCGTTCCATAATAGGAGAGAGGTGCCTAAGTTTTTTTACAATCCATTTAATAACTAAATCTCCCGAATTTCTCATTTCAGATTTGCTTCACAAATTTAAAACAAGTAAACTTTGTCTAACAAGATGTTTCCATTTGAAGATATACACAATGATTTTTAATATAAAAAAATAAAACAAAAGAAGTTAGAATACATGAAGCCTACCTCAATTCATACTTCCAAACATAGTTATATAGTTATTTATAAGATCATGTTCTTAGCTTAGGTCACAGGTTGATAGGGCTATTTCTGAGATGATGTTGTTTAATAGTATCATATATTTTTTTTACTCAATCTTTCTTTTAAAAAAAAAAATTGTTTTGAAAAAATTAAAATTGAAAAAATTAAAATTAAATTTTTTTGCTGTTGAACTTGTCAGATTTCACCCATATTTAAATAGATTAATGTCCATCTAATTTAAAAAAAGAAATAATAATCTGACTCATATGAAAATCCAAATTAATAGATCATCAATTCAACTTATTTTACCAACAACTATGCTTCCAAATTATGTGGTATGTCAAGTAATTAATGCTTGTTATATGTCTCACCATAAAGTGAGCACTACTTGGTTGGCAAGTTTTCAAAAAGGTTTTTAAATTTTAACAAAACTCATAGAGTCAACATGGTTATTTTTAGAGGATATGTTTTTTTAAAAGGAGCTTGATGAATATTCTTTTTAAAAGACACAACCTTTTCACCTCATTGACAATTTTGGTCCTCATATTTTATTTTATTTTATTTTATTTGCAAAATCAAGTATCAATTCAATATCAAGATATTATAATAATATCTTAAAAGACAAATATTTTTTTTTAGGTCCTCGTATTTTATTTTATTTTCTGCAAAATCAAGTATCAATTCCATATCAGGATATTTTTTAACATTATAATAATATCTTAAAAGACAAATCAAGATAATTTTTTTTTTTAATTTGATAGGATTTGATTCATTAGTTTTATTTTATATATTGATCAAATATGAATAATTCAAATAAAAGGTAGTCAAATTTATTAACACAAATAAAATAAACTATAATCAATAAATTGAACTTTGGAATGTGTGAGATCTCAACGAAAAGTAGTTCTACAAATATAATCAAATGCCATGTACATGTAAATCGCAATAGAATCCATTCAAATCAACATTTCTAGATATGATTGAGTAGACCTAATAAATTTGACAATATCTTAAATGTTTAAGAGCCCATTTTTAATAAATAAATAAATAAAATTTAGAGTGATTAATTAGGTAACCTCTCAAAGTCTCAAATCTTGACTCTAAAGGCATTGAATCAAAGAAGGGAAACAAATTGGGCGGGGGGGCAAATTTGGGAGTCTTAGAAGACAGGACAGGGACGAGGAGTAGTTAACTCAGTAAGCATTAAATTTTTGGGTCAGAATAAGAGGATCTCTCCACCTCTCCCTCAGACAAAAACCAGAATTTGATCAGACAGCTAATATTCAACCTCTTCAAGCATTCTAAAATCTCAATGGCAGACATTTCACCTCATGTGAAAATGACCCATTCCATGCTATAACACTACCTCTCTTCTCTCCCTTTCTATCATTTCTGTTTTTTTTCCTTTTCTTTTTTAACAATCTCTCTCTTTTTATAAAGAAAAAGTTTGCATTTTTATTTTATCATGCATCCTTCTCTTTCTTGTTTGTTGGGATTTTGAAACTCAAAGATCGGATCGATAGTCATCTCATTTTGGCGACCCTACACATGATCTCTCTCTCTCTCTCTCTCTCTTTGTATTTCTAAATGGTCTCTCTCTCTCCCTCTCCTCCCACCATTGTTAATACAGTTATGTTACGAACAGTCTGCTGTTTCTTTTCTGTCCTTTTAAGTCAGTGTTTTCATTGCAGGTTTAACATGGACCTTTTGAAGACACACAAGGAGAGTGACTGATCTCTGAAAACACATAGCTTTCTTAGCAAGATCAAAGGTATACTTAGGTCTTTTGCTCCTTTTCAAAGGTTGTTTCTTTTATTAAAGTTTGCGGTTTCGGTTGGCAATAAAAGATGTCAATATCTCTTTGGATATGGAGATTGAAGGATTTCTTTGATTTAGTTCTGCGAGAAAACAACAATAAGAACAAGAAAATTGTCTTTTTTTTCCTTTTTTTTTCTGAGAGAGAAAAAATTGAGATCTTGAAGCATCCTTCCACCTCATGCTTTCCTTGCATTTCAAAGGTGTCAATGATGCAGGAAAGACACTCATCACATTCAAAACTTGTAGAAACTAATCAGTTTTCAAGAGATAAAGAGCAAGAGCTTGCAGGAGATTCATCGGCTATATCTCTATCTTTTCTTTTTTTTCTTTTTTTCATATATTGGTAAATAAATTACACCAAGTAGTTATTAGATAAATATTGTTTTCTGTTTCACTCTCTCCCTCTCTCTCTAGCTAGGCTTGAAAAAAATATTATTAGCCTATCAGTTAACTGATGATTCAGTTTCCCTTGAATATCTTCATTATTACAGTTTCCTTTTCTTTCATTACAAGTTACTGTTTGATTGTCTATATCGTTTTTGACTCACCAAGTGTAATTAATATTATTATTTATTTCCTTATATTGGTAAATGAAGTTTCTCTGAATCACTTCACCTTTATCTTCGTGAAACCCAGATTTCCATGCCTTAATAAAATCTCCCCTTTATTACCTAGTGATTTGAACTTGTTTTCTTTAATGGGATTTGATTGTAGTTATTGGAAGAAGGAAAAATGTCTTCTTCCAACTCTCCATGTGCGGCATGCAAGTTCTTAAGGCGAAAATGCACACAAGAATGTGTTTTCGCACCTTATTTCCCACCGGACCAGCCTCAAAAATTTGCAAGTGTCCATAAGGTATTCGGTGCTAGTAATGTTGCTAAACTTTTGAATGAGCTCAACGCTGCTCAACGTGAAGATGCTGTTAATTCACTTGCCTATGAAGCTGAAGAACGGCTCCGTGATCCTGTTTATGGCTGTGTTGGCCTAATTTCAATTCTTCAACATAGACTGAAGCAACTCCAGAGTGATCTCTATAGTGCTAAGAAAGAATTGGCTAATTATATAGGGCCTCAAGCAATGCTACCCATGATTATGCAGCCACAACATATGGGCAATCCTTCTTCTTCAACTGGGATGCAGCATAATGTGATGCCAATGATGGGTATTCCTTCTGCTGGACAAATGGGGATGCGCGCAGAGGCTCATCAAAACCACCATGTTCATCCTCAGCAGATCTACGAGGCTCAACAGTTGGCCGCCGTGGTGGCTGCTAGAGAGCAAGAGATGTTCAGGGCTTATGAGCAACAACAGCAAGAAATCGTGAGATTTAATGGTGGACTTGAGTCAGCTAATTCAGTTTCTGCTACTGGGTTTAACCAGATCAATCCCGCTGCAGCTGCTATGCCACCCTCTTTGGCTCTAGGAACTTTTGACAACACTTTTCAGATTCAACAACAAGGAGAGCCCCATCCCAATCAGCTCCAGGCGCAGGTTTTGCTTCGGTCACAACAGCAAATCCAACAGCATCCAAAATCTGAAAGTGAGGAAGGTAGGAGTGTTGCTCCTTCTTTTTGAAGTTTTTCCAATTCTGTCTAGGTTCTTGCTAGTTTCTTATGGCAATTTTCCAATCTAGGTATAGTTTGTTCACTTCATTTGTGTATTTGGCTCGTTGTTTGCTGCTTATGCCTGCACGTGTTTTCTCTGAAAAAATAATCTTTGCATTGATGGATGGGTTCTCCAGTAAGTAATCTGGTTTGGTATCCTTTCAAAAATGGGGTAATGCAGTTTGTTGGCAGGAGAAAGCCAAAGTTACTGCTGTTTTGTACAGAGCAAAAGGGCTTTCTCGTTAACTTATTCTCTTTTCATACGCAGGGACATATCCCCTTCATGGAATATAAGTAGCACCTTGACTTGTGTGTGTGTATATATATATATATAAATACATATTTTCTGTGATTTTGTTTGAGTTTTCTTTTGGGATTATCTTGATGATGATAGCATCAACACGAAACATGTATAATTGTTTTTTAACGAATAATATCAAAATTAAACAAATTAGTATTTTTAGTTAATTTTAGAAGTGTTATTCTTAAACACAAACTTCTATCACTATGTATATGTGCTTATTAGTCACATTTCATTCAATATATTTCTTCTTATAATTCATAGCCAATCATTTTTTATATGTATAATGAAGATTTTTCTAATATGTGTGGGGGATTTACCTATAGTTTATTCTATTTTTCAATTTTTTTTAAATTGTTTTTGCTGGCATTCTGAAAACTAATGGAAATATGGGTGTTTTTTTTTTTAATTAAAATTTTGTATCGATATTTTGCACTTACTGAATATGGGCTCAGGTCTAGGTCAGCAGGATAATATTGTTAATTATTAATGATGTTTAAGTGTGTCATTTTCTTTTGGAAGGATTATGAAATGATTTTTATAATATGATGCAAGGAAATTTATTATTTTATTAGTAAGAGACATAAAAGAGATAGCTAGAAAGATTTGAAGGAAATTTGGTGTGCTAATTCCATCCATGATCTTGACTTTTGCTTTGTAATTTTTCTGTAAGGACACCAGTGCCCTTGTTAATGGCTTTCTCATTTGCTTTAGAAAAAAACTTAAATTTAGTCCCAAATCATCTATCTATACCTTTCTCAATCTATCAATTTATTCCTAAATATTTTTTTATATTTTTCAATTATATCCTTTTCTCATTTTATAAAACATTAATGAAGTCCAAAGTGCATATTTTATTTACTAAAATACATATATATATATTAGTGATTAAATTTTCCTCTCCTTATATTTTCCTCTTGTCCATGCAGCTCTTATATAAATGCCGGACACGAGTGGATAGAAAGAAATACATAGAGAGTAAGGTTTACATCAAAAATCTTAAGGCAGTATTTTTATTTATTTATTTTTAATTTTTGCCCCCTGGAGAAGAAGACTTTCTGGAGCTAACATGTAATTTTAAATCTTGAAACGAAGGGCCTGTCTTGGTTTTCGAGCACAATTTTCTTTTATCTATCGGCAGAGACTGCATGCCCTTGAATTAATGCAGATAACATGTATTTAAATCCGAAGCATGGGGGGAATAAATCTTTTTTTTTTTCCCGTCTCTTTTAGCATGCCCAGCATTAGATCATATGATGAAAACCCTAATAAAATTTATTTTTTCAATGCTCAAAGTGACAGTACCTTCAAAGACTGCGAGAACATCTTCAAAATCTTGCACCGCTGCTATTACAGAATTGAATGCCCTTTCCACTAGATCTAGACTCTAAGATTCCCTTTCAGTCGATCATCTTCTTTTCAATTCTCTTCTCTGATCACCAACACATTGTTATATTCCTTCCTTTTCTTGATTTGACTTTCTTTATATCTCATGAAATAAATGTGTAGCTTGTAATTAATTGGTCAAAACTCATTATGTCCTTACTATTTAACAACCAAATTCAATAATAAGATATTATAATTGAGATTATTAGTAAATTAGAATTGAGATTCAAAATACACCATCATAAACAACCAAATTCAATAATAAGATATTTTATGGGAATATTGAGAATATATTTGTCAATTTTATTATGTTATTCCTTGGTCTTGTGGGGTAAATACAATTGAATCGAAACTTTTAAAATACAAGAATCATTTTCTTTTTAAACTTATTTTAAGTATGTATCTTCATCCGGGATTCCAACAATCTATATAGGATAGAAGTTTTTTCTAGAGTTTGTTAGTGTTTTACCTGGATAGATACATGTTAATTGATATAGTTGGTTGTCATAGCTAATGGTTCCAATAGGACAAGTCTAGCAAATAATCAGCAGATAAAACTTTTTTGGTTGTTTTGTTTAAATTGTGACCCAGATAAATTAGGATATTAGGATAGACCTATTTGATCCAAACCATATAGCCATGTTGCTTACTAAGTTACCTAGAGGTGCTAAGGTTTTATGATATACTTAACACATGTCACAAGGTGCATGCGGTGCCTCTGGCGGCTGGTCTGCCTCCTAAGATGTGTGGAAAATGAGTTGGGAATATAATTATATAATTATATAATTATAATTTTAAGAATTCTCTACTTAGTATTAAAGTTATTACGAAACCTAATGGTCTATGAGATTTTGGATAAGAGAACGTGCTGTGCAAGAAAAAGATGCATCATCTTAGTGACAATTTTTGGGGCAATAAAATCAAGAGTGGCTTGCCTTAACGATGAGATTGGTGGTTGAAGGTGTTCCTAGTGTTGGAAGGAAGACAAAAGTATGGTTGGTGGCAAAAATGATGGCCAAGACACGACAAAGGGAATGGCAAAGTTATGGTTGAAAAGGGGAAAGAAAAATTCTAGGTTGAAAGTTGTTTTTTCCCCTCAACTTTGGCTTCGAGTTCTTGATGATTTGAACATGGAATCCACCCCTATTGATTTTTGGTGGAAGAAGACAATCTTAACTTTATTGGGGTAAAATTAATGCTCATAACTCAACCTAGAAACACCTCAACCGTTAGCTCAAAGTTGCTATCATGAGATATCAAGTTTGATAGCGAAAGGCTATGTTGGTTGACCACATTAAGATGGCACCGTGGCAATTGTTATGTCAATAAGTAGAAATGAACTATATTGTGGTGTAATACAATGTTATGAGAACATTTTCGTGCAAGTTTTGTCAAATTTGAAAGAAATAAAACATTAAATGCATATGAAAAATAATCATCCAAGCTCACTATTTCGACCAAAAATATGATGAACAGTGAATCAGATGACGTGTCATGAAGATTGATCCTTACCTGTGATTTTTTTCAATTTAGTCCTTAATTGACTAAAAAATTTGATGTTCTTGCAATTTTTTCCTGATTTCAATCAATTAACACGGTAAAAATTACACTTGGTTTTCAAAAATTTCAACCTTCTCAATTAAGCTTAAATTAGGCACCCAAGCTTAATTTTCATTAATTAAGTTGCTAATAAAATTAATTTGATCCATTTAAAGTATAATTAAGTCCTTGCACCTAATCAAATCCTTAAATTAGACCCAAATTAATTCTTACATATTATTAAACTTTAATTTATCCCATGATTAAATCAAATTAACCTATTAAAAATCTAATTATAAGTCCTTGCAGATTCGTTCTATAATCATTTATTTTGATCTTGATTCTACATTTTTTTCTTCATTCTTGGATAGAATATGGTATAATCAGGCTTTGAGTTTCAATCAAAATTTAGCTTGATTTTTTTTACCACGTCAGTCCCTTTTATTTTTGTTTTTGCTGTTATTATTTTTATATTGGATGAATTTAGGGAATAACTCAAAAATAAATTATGGCACCAAATACAATTAGTATGACCATGTTATTTCATAAGTGACTTGGGCAGGCTTGGATTTTAAGAGAGACTTACCAAATGCAAGCCTTATATTGGATAAGATTTAAAATTGAATTACTAGATTGGACCCTTATAGACACCTTGTTCAGTAAGATTGTTTTTTCTTAGATAAGATTATAGATCTAATATTCAAATAAAAGGATGGATCATCCTAAAGTTTATAAAGACCCTTAGTAAATTCCATATTTTTTTTTCTCCAAATAGTCTTTGGTTTTGCAAAAAGTGATGTTTTTTCTTTATACTATGGTGCTATATTACTAAGAAATAAGCACAAAAAAGACTAAAAAATAATAAAAAAGCACAAAAAGAATCACAATAAACTAAAACACAAATTTAAAAAATATTTTTTTAAAAATAAAAAATAGTTCTAATTCTTTTTTTTTTAAATGAGGCTAGACCTAGTGTTTGACCCATGAATAAAGAGACTATGTGCAGTTCTGCAAGGATAGACCCATTTACATGCGACTTATTTTTTAATATAATCTAATGAGGCGTATGTAATAGGCCCCAATTCATTTTTTTTTTTAAAAAAAATAGACAATGCATTTGAAATCTTTAAATTCTAGCTATTGTGGTGATCAAGAAATCAAGGTTGTTGTTTTTCCTTCAAAAACCCATTTTCAGGCAAACACACGTAGAAAAACACTCTTACAACCTTGTTAAATCAATCTATAACCTCTAAAAACACAAAAACAAATATTTCAAAACCCAAAATCAACCCAAAACTCAAAATCTTCTCGAGCTTAGATATATTTTGTAAGTACTTAGAAGGTTAAAAAAACACTTAACTCTAACTTTACTAATCATACATAACCATTTGAACAAAAATCTATTGTTTTTGTGGTCAGAATTATAACAATGAGAACTTTTTTTTCTCTAGACTTGAATCGGTGATTTTCTTTATGGCTAATCAAAGTTTGAGTATTTTTGTCGCAAAAACAAATATTTCTTTCTTTGTGGTGATTTTCTTTAGACTCATCCAAACAAGACTGAAAATGATGAAAATAAAGTTTGTTATCAAATTTTTTTTTTCTAGAATTAGAGGGACCAATAATCCTATACCTAAACAATATGGGGGACTTAATATATTTTTCAAATAAAATTGAAAGACGCTACCTTATTTACCTGTGTTTATCACTCTAATCCTCAGACTTTCAATTCAACCATCTCTTAACAAAATACTATTAGGTTCTAATTTGATCTAAAAAAAGTTTAATTGTGCAAAACAGAAGTTAAAAGATCAAATTAAACAAAAATCACTACTCTAATCCATAATAATATGTGATATCTTGAACAATCTAAAAGACACATTTTAGCTTTATACTTAATATATGCAAATCACAAAAAAAATTAAAAAAGATTCAACTACTTTTTTTTACAAAAATAAAAGAAAAGAGAATATAGGATAATTTGACTGGTGATTAATTAGGTAACCTTTCAAAGTCTCATTTCTTGCAACGAAGGCATTAAATAAATAATATTTTTTTTTAAAAAAAAAAAGACAAAGTGGTAACTCAGTGAATGATTCAATTTTTACTCAAGTATAAAAGGACCTCCACCTCTCTGTGACTCAACCTCTTCGACGTGTCTGAAATCTCAATGGCTGACCCATTCCATGCTATAACGTTACGTCTCATTATCTCCTTTTATCATTTCTGTTTTTTTCTTTTCTTTTTCGTAATCCTTCTCTTTTTATAAATAAAGAGTATGAATTTTATTTATTAACTTCATGCATTCTTCTCTTTCTTGTCGGTTGGCATTTTGAAACTTAAAGATCGGATTGATGGTTATCTGATCATTGTCAATACAGTTCTATCGTTTGTTTCATTATATTGGTGAACGAAGCTCGTGAATCCCAGATTTCCTTTCACCTAGAGATTTTAATGTGATGGGGTTTGATTGGAGTTGTTAAAAATAAATGTCTTCAATTTCTCCATGCGCGTCATGCAAGTTTTTGAGGCGAAAATGCACGCAAGAATGTGTTCTGGCACCGTATTTTCCACCGGATCAGCCTCAGAAATTTGCAATTGTCCACAAGGTTTTCGGTCAGAGTAATGTTGCTAAGCTTCTCAATGAGCTTCCTGCTGCGCAACGTGCAGATGCTGTGAATTCTCTCGCCTTTGAAGCTGAGGAACGACTCCGTGATCCAGTTTATGGCTGTGTGGGGCTAATCTCAGTCCTTAAAAATAGGGTGGATCAACTCCAGAGTGATCTTTATATTGCTAGAAACGAACTGGCTCATTACATCGGGCCTCAAGCGGTGCTACCTACGGTGGCGCAGCCGCAACATCTGGCTGATCCTCCTGCAACTGTGATAAATCATAATGTGATGCCAATGATGGGTCTTTCCGGTGGACAAATGGGGATCCGAGCAGAGGCTCATCAACGCCACCATGCCCATCCTCAGCAAATCTGTAAGGCTCAACAGTTGGCTGCCATGGTGGCGCCGGGAGAGCAAGAGGTGTTAATGGCTTATGAGCAGCAGCAGCAGCAAGAATTGGCGAGGTTTACTGGTGGATTTGAGCTAGCTGATTCAACTGCTGCTACAGGGTTTCATCAGATCAATCCTGCTGCTTCTTCCATCTCATCTTCTTTCGCTCTAGGTAATGGTGAAAATACTTTTCAGATTCAACCACAAGGAGAGTGCCATCCCCATCAGCTTTTGCTTCAGCCACAGGAACAGCAGCAGCCACGACATATCCATCAGCACCCAAAATCTGAAATTGATGAGGGCAGGATTGTTGGTCCATCTTGTTGAAGTTTTTGCAACACTTTGTGCCTTTCTTGCTAGTTTCTCAAGCCACTTTTCCAATTAGGAATGTTTTTTTCACTACCTTCCAAGGACAAATTTAATGATTTGTAATATTTCTATTGATTTGATTCATAATATTAGGTGATGGACTGGGTTCCTATAATAATTTCTTCTTTTATATGGATTTAGTTCTTTGTTTATGCTTTAGCATTTGTCTGTAAAATATAGTCTTTGCATTTATGGATAGGCTATTTATGTGCTATGTGGGTTTTTTTCTCAATACTTTTTGAAAACTAAATGTGAAAACTTATTTTTTATTTATTTATTTATTTATTTCAATAAAACAAAAACTGGGTAACAAGTTTTCATTTTTTTAAAAGCAAAAAACTTTCTTTTGTTTTCAAAATTTGTTTTTCACATCATCAACATATTATTTACAAATAAAACCTTTTTTTTCATGTCATGAAATGAAATGAGTATGGATCTTGCCAGAGCAAGATCTAGGGTGGACGGTAGTTGAGTTTGAGGCTTGTTTTTTTGTTTTTTTTAAATGTTTGACTAAAACTGTAGTTGAGTTTGTTACAAGTGTGTCGGTTAATATGTTTTTATATTGATGTAAACCTGTAAAATTATATTAAATAACATATACATAGACATATATGCATACACACATACCTTGTCTGTGTTCTTTCTTCATTTCACGTCCATGTTCTATCTGTTCCTCTACCTTTTTGAGAGCCAATTCAGCTTTGTCAAAATGTCCAGCCATGACAAATTGTAGCAAGGTTAATGTATGTAGTCCAAGAAAAGTTTTTTCTTACCATCCATTTTCATCTCATCTTGAACTTTCTCTACTCCCTCAAATTCGTTTAAATATCCATAGCTCTGCATCCACATATTATAAGTGAAGGTACAAGGAGATACGCCTTTCTGCTTCATCTCTTGTACAATGGCAGACACCTTCTCAGGTGTTAGGTCCCAATCAGACAAAGGGGAAACAACTCTGTAATAGAATTGTTGCGTGACAAGTAACGATTTTCTACTTTGGGCGAGAATGACCACAGATTGTTTGTTGAAGAAATTAAGCTGCCCTTTTTCTTTAATCTTCAAGGGTTTAAATACATCAATAAAAGTAACGGCTATCATCAATCTTACAAGTTATATCTCGAATTTCGAAGCTTGTTCTCTTGCCGGTTACATAATTAAAATCGACGACAAAATTGAAAGACAATTGAAAGACGATGGCGATGGCGATAGCGGTTCACGATTACTTGCAATAACGGAAATTGAAAGTAAATGCAATTTATTCGAAGTAACGATTCTCCTTGCGTGGCCATTACTCCTGATACTTTGGATTTGGAACTGCAACTCTAGTCGATCTTCTTGGTGGCTTATCAATGCTGCCCTCTACGACATGAACCTTGTCCTCAAGGTTGAAATTGATGAACCTGTCCTGCAATTCTTGGGTAATTTCCCACGTAGCATCTTCCTTAGGTAGGTGTTTCCATTGTACTAGGCGTTCTTCAATGAATTTGGACCCATGCTTCACCCAACGGGTATCTAATATCATATCTGGCTCCATGACAATTTCCCCTGCATCTGCCATTGGAGGTAAATCAGTGCTCACTGCCATGTGGTCTTCTATGTGTTTCTTAAGAAGAGACACGTGAAACACTAGATGTATGCGAGCAGTAGCAGGTAGCTTGAGTTTATAGGCCACGTTTCCAATTTTCTCCTCTACTGGAAATGGCCCAAAGAATTTACTGGCTAGCTTTTGATAAGCTCTTTTGAACACAGACTGCTGCCGATACGGGTGGAGTCTCAGAAAAACCATGTCACCGACTTGAAATTCAACATCCCTTCGTTTGGAATCTGCCTGCTGTTTCATCCTATTATTGGCCGAATGCAGATTAGTTTTCAGTTGACTTAACACAGCATCCCTAGAGGCCAAAGTCTTATCTACCTCCTGAACTGGACAAAATCCCTCATTATAATGAGGTATCGTGGGGGGTGGTCTTCCATAGAGAACTTGGAAGGGAGTCATTCCTGTGGATGAGTGATATGTAGTGTTGTACCAATACTCAGCCCAAGGAAGAAATGAATGCCACTTACGGGGTTGCTGCGAAGCAAAGCAACGTAGATATTGTTCAATACAGCGATTGACCACTTCGGTTTGTCCATCCGTTTGTGGGTGATATGCCGAGCTCATCTTCAAGCTGGTGCCTGACATCTTGAAGAATTCACGCCAGAAATGACTAATGAATACTAGATCACGGCCACTGATAATTGATTGTGGCATTCCATGGAGCTTAACTATACCATTGACAAAAGTTTCAGCCACTTGTTTGGTAGTATACGGGTGAGTGAGTGCTAAGAAGTGGGCTGACTTACTCAACCTGTCAACAACCACAAGAATTGTGGTTTTTCCATTTGAAGAGGGGAGTCCTTCAATAAAGTCTAGGCTTATATCATCCCAAACTTGACAAGGGATGGGAAGCGGCTGTAACAGACCCGCAGAGATAAGGTCTCATTTTTATTGCGTTGACACACTTCGCAAGCGGCCACATATTCTTTCACCGTTTTAAACATCGATGGCCAGTAGAATTGTGGGACTATTCGTTTGTAAGTCCTCAAGACCCCAGAATGCCCACCACTGGGAGAATCATGAAACTCATGTAGGAGCTGTGAAATGATGCTGGAATGCGGTGGTATCACCACGCGGTTCTTGTAATAAACCAGCCCGTTGCGCCAACTGTAAGGAACCCCGGGGTTCGCTGTTGCCTTGCCTTTGATGCTCACCATGTAAGGGTCCTTTTCAGTTTCGGACTTAATGGTATCCAAGAGGGTAGTATGAGAGACAAACAATGAATCAACAGAGAGCTGCCGGGGAACTTCGGGACAATGCATCGACTTTGCGTTGTTGTCGTGTCTGGTTTATAAGTGATCTCGTAATCATACCCTAACAATTTTGTCACCCATTTTTGCTGTTCTGGTGTTGTGATTCGCTGCTCCAACCAGTATTTAAGGCTGCGTTGATCGGTTTGTATGTAAAATTTCCTTCCAAGTATAAAGGGTCTCCACGTTTGAATTGCATGGATAATAGCCAACATCTCCTTTGCATACACTGACCATGACAGCTTGGAAGCTCCTAAGGCACGGCTCATGAAGGCGATAGGCTTCCCTCCTTGACTCAAAACCACTCCAATTCCATTGCCCGACGCATCTGACTCAATGGTAAATGGTTCTTGGAAATTTGGCATAGCCAATATTGGTGTCGTCGTCATGGCTATTTTGAGCTCTTGGAAAGCCTTTTCTGCTTCGTCTGGCCACCCAAAGTTCCCCCTTTTGAGCAGATTGGTGAGAGGTCGAGCAATGAGTCCATAGTTGCAGACAAATTTGCGATAATAACCTGTAAGACCTAAAAAACCACGCAATTCTGAAACATTAGTAGGACGGGGCCAATTCAGCATCGCGACGACTTTGTTTTGATCGACCTTGACCCCTTGGGAAGTGACAATGTGCCCCAAATATTCCAATTCTTGCAATCCAAATGCGCATTTATTGAATTTGACAAAGAATTGATTTTGACGCAAAATTTCAAAAGTTGTTTTCACATGTTCAATATGCATAGTCCAATTGGGGCTATAAATCAATATATCATAAAAAAAAACAAGTACGAATTTACGAAGGTATGGACGAAATATAGAATTCATGATGGCTTGAAATGTTGATGGGGCATTACAAAGACCAAACGGCATCACTAAGTATTCGTAATGCCCATTATGGAGTGCGAAATCGCGGTTTTGTGAGTGTCGATGGGTGTACTCTAACTTGGTGATATCCGCGCAGTAAGTCTAATTTGGTAAAATAAGTGGCTCCAGTAGAGTTCATCTAACATGTCATCAAGCTGTAGGAATCGAAATCGATCCTTAATGGTTCACCGTGTTTAATGCCCTATAGTCGGTACAAAACCTCCATGTCCCATCTTTTTTTTTAACTAACAATACGAGGAGATGAAAAGGGACTTGTACTTGATTTTATTAGCCCCAATTTTAACATGTCATGAACTTGTTTTTCAATTTCAGCTTTTTTGAAAATAAAGCGTACCTATAGAGGTCGCACGTTGATGGGCTCCGTTCCTTCTTTCAAGATAACCCGGTGGTCAATTTCCCGGGTGGGAGGGAGATGGTTGGGCTCTTGAAATAGGTCTTCAAATTCCTCCAGTAATTGCTTGATATAGGTTTCACCTCCTTTGGATACTGGGTTGTGGTCGGGGATTGAAAACAAACGAGCAAACATAGACCCTCCTTGCCGTAAATTCTTAGCCATTTCTCTCACGGATGTTTGTTGAAGAGACGCATTCATGCCCCTGCGGTATGTGCGTCCCGATTGCTCCATTGGAATTTCATTGTCAACTTCTTCCAATTACACTCCACGGTGCCCAATTGTTCCAGCCATTGCACTCCTAACACCACGTCCAATCCAACAAGAGGTAATGCATATAATGTGAGGGTAAATGGAATACCTTGGAATGTGATATGCACACTTTCAAATCTTCCACGACACTTCAATGGTTCCCCATTCGCCACCTTAACATTGAATGATTCTGTAGGAATCACGGGTAATTGCAACATATTCGCCATCTTTTCGCTGATAAAGTTATGGGTCGATCCACTATCAATGAGAACCACCATCTCATAGGGGCCAATCTGCGCCAAAATTCTCATTGTTTTATTTGTAGTCCATCCCGACAGCGCATGAAGTGAGATTTCTGGTTGGAAATATGTTGAATCCTCTTGATTTTCATCCTCATAATAATCACCGTAGCCTTCCAATAATAGAAGTTATGGTCCCCTGCATTTGTGACCAGCTGAAAACTTTTCGTCACAATTAAAACATAAACCTTGCCCTCGTCTTTTCTGCATTTCTTCCCAAGACAATCGCTTCATTGGTGGGGCTGTTTTGAATTTGTTTTGTGGCTGGTACTCTGTAAGTGTGCGATTGAATTTCGTTGGTGGCTGATAGTCTGTGTTTGGTCGGCTGACAGACCGAATGGCTCTTCTTTGGTGGTTTAGTTGCTCATCTCTCATTCTTGCCAAACTACTAGCTTCTTTCAATGATTTCGGTTTGAACATCCTTATCCCATCTGCTATCTCTGGTTTGAGGCCACCCATGAATGTCCCTACCAATGCCTTCTGTGGCCAGCCATGTACTCGGTTGCCCAATCGCTCAAACTCTTTTTGATATTCCCGCAGTGAACCTTCTTACTTCACCTTCGACAGTGCTTCATCAAAATCCTCACATTCCATGGGGCCAAATCGTGCCCACAATTCCTCCTGGAAAGTGTCCCATGTTACGACCTTTCCTTCTTCCTTATAAGACCTGCGCAACCATTGCCACCATTGATTTGCTTCACCTTGTAGATGAAATGAAGCGAGAGATACCTTTTGTTGTTCAGTGGTGCCTTGAAATTCAAAGAATTGATCCATGCGTGTGAACCATTCCGTGGGGTCATCCCCCAGAAAAACGAGGGAACTCCAGGCTAGCTAATTTAGAAGAAAATAGTGGCCTTCCTCCTTCACGGTAGCTCACGTGTTTCCTCTCGCATAGACGCTGGTCGTCGATGAGGGGAAGCTGGATGTGGGTTCGAGAAATTGAATTTTTCTGCGGTGGTTTGTTTGGCTATGAGTAATTTCGAAAACTTGTTGAGGGCGCCTTCAATGTGTCTGTAGTTTATCGGCAACACCGGTCTCCATACTGGTGAAGCTATTTTGTAAGCCTCCCAATCCGACTTTGAGATTCTCAATGCGTTCCTTATTTGTTCCCATGCTCCCGATACCAATGTTAGGTCCCAATCGGACAAAGGAGAAACAACTTCTGTAATAGAATTGTTGCGTGACAAGTAGCTAATTTCTACTTTGGGCTGAGAATGACCACAGATTGTTTGTTGAAGAAATTAAGCTGCCCTTTTTCATTAATCTTCAAGGGTTTAAATACATCAATAAAAGTAACGGCTATCATCAATCTTCTGAAGTTATATCTCAGAATTTCAGAAGCTTGTTCTACTGCCAGTTATATAATTAAAATCAGACAAAAAAATTGAAAGACGATGGCGATGGCGATAGCGGTTCCGCGATTACTTGCAATAACGGGAAATTGAAATTAAATGCAATTTATTCGAAGTAACGATTCTCCTTGCGTGGCCATTACTCCTGATACTTTGGATTTGGAACTGCAACTCTAGCCGATCTTCTTGGTGGCTTATCATCAGGCTGCCCTAATCTCATACGTAAGCTCATGAGATTGTTAAAAGACAAAGAAGTTGAAAGGAACTTCATCTTGTCCATCTTTTCAAAATGAGACAGTGCCTTTTCGGACATAAATTCCCTGCAGTAACAGCTCAGAAGCGCTTTATGAATTGAATGGTTTTGCTCAGATAGAGGTCATCAAAAAAATTCTTGGTTGCAGAAATCCCTTTGTTTTTTGCTATAAGATCTAGGTATATTGCATGGGAAACATTCATTTTCCTCTTCTGCATCCTCTTCTGTTTTTCCAACGCTACTGGCACCGCTTAATTAAGGTGCAAATTTAATTGAAAATTGAATATGAACATTTAAGAATAATACTATGATACAATAGAAATCTCATAATTATAATCATTTTATATTTTTCTTTGCAAAATATCTTTGTCACGATAATTTTATTTTTAGTCTGTACTCATTTTTCAATATAAATAAATATTAAAGATAAAGAATATATATATATATATATATATATATATATATATATATATATATATATATATATATATATATATATGGGTGCTTTAAAACCCTTAACATTTATATTTATTATTTTGTTAAGTTAAAAAACCCTTAAGATCTAGGATCCTCAGCCAATCGAAGCAAATCGCATGCTCTTTCATATTCAATACACCGTAGAATATTATGACATCAAATTAAATTAATTTTTTCTTACAAGTTATGTTTTTATAAATTACGATATGTTTTGATTTTAATTAAGATTTCGTATTTTTTTTTATTACATATATTTTTTAATCCTCAGAAAATAAGAAAAAGACACCAGACACTTTTTAGTGATTATTTGACTGTGTAGTTGAAATTGTTTTTAAAAGTATTTTTCATTCAGAAATGCATCAAAAATGATATTTTTTTATTTAAAAAAAATATTTTTGACATTAACACATCAAAAATATATAAAAACACCAAAAAAATATATATTTTTAAAATACTTTTGAAAAGTACTATTTATTAGTAGAAAGCTAGATGTTGTAATAATTAATGATTTTTGAACTTTTTACTTTTAGTGTAATGGGCAATATATATATATATATATACAAACTCGCTTCCACGTGTAGCCACGTCACTAAAACGCACCTGCCCCTTTCCCATTTCCAGAACTACCCACAGTTATGCTCCTAAATAATAGTATCAATTATTGTGACCTACTGAATAGTATCAATTAAATAATAATTGTTGATTGGCAGATACATTTCATAAAGTCAAGAGGAAACATGATCGTAGAGGCGGTAAGATATATTGTTCTTTCAGAAATTACAAGTTCTTTTGTTTTTGTTCTTGGGTCTGTCCTTTTGATTTTTTTAGCGAGATAATTTTGCAATTTCAAGTTGATATTATTTTTGTTGAATATGATCGTAATCTTAATTATATCTCATATGACTTTTTATCAGATATTGTAGCTCGCGAAAATAGTCAGCGATTGCAGAGGCCTTCGCGTATGAATCTTTTTTGTGATGACATTGCAAATAGTTTGATGAAAGAATAAAAAAAGTGTTCAATTTACTTGAATTATTAACTATATTATGAAATTATGATTATTAATACAATATTTAAATACACACACACACACACACACACACACATATATATATATATATATATATATATATATACATACACACACACACATATATAAATAAATATGTGTGTATATCTCTATACCTTTTAAAGTAATTTCACAAGTTGAAAACAATATGAAAAATTTAGTAACCAAACACATGAAATTGCTTTTCATTAACATCAAACTTTACCACAGTTTTAACCAAACACTTCAATAATTATAATGAACAGCAACTAAAAATGTTTTTCATGAAACTGTTTTTTTAAAACCTCAACCATAATACACCCTAAATGTTGTTCTTTTCTTCGATAATAATTGCAATACGACCCATCAAGTGGTCTAGGAGCTAGATTATTAGGTCATCCATTCAATTGCCAGGTTAGTGGTTGAATCAATGGATCACCAAACCCCTGCTATGAATCTGAACATTACTGGATTTTTCGAGGTGAGATTACGAGTAGATAAGTTTTTGAGAATTTTTTTATTTTATGTTTAGAAATTAAGCTCATCATTTTATCCATTGTTCTTAAAAATCTGACGAACAGATGTGGGATAGAAAGATTTAAAGTCTATTTAAAAATATAGTAGGAGTTGTTTTTTAAAGTATTTTTTTATTAAATAAATTAAAATAAAATCTTCTATTTTCTTTCATATTTTTAATATCAACACATCAAAATAAAATTAAAAAATTAATTTAAATTAAAAAAAAAACTTAAGAATTTTTAAAAATATATAATTGAACCGCAATGTAAAACAGGATGTGTTAGTTCTTCATATCTCATGACACATTGGTTCATGGACTTAATGTTATATTGAGACAACTCGGCCAATATAGTACTGCCATTGATAGTGCTCCCAAGAAAAGAGAGGAGACATGTTAATATTCCTACTTCCAAGCAAAGAAAACAGAAAGGATATGTCTTTAATGCTTTGACATTAACAAGAAAGAAATAAAAATCAAGTTTTTTTTTTATACGAGAAATTATACTCTCTGAAAAATATATTTTGTGGGTCCAGGTAAGTGAATAAAATTTTAATTGTCCTAAATTTTTATAAAAAATACATGTCATAACTCAAACTCGAAATCTAATATTTAAATTTCAAATCATTTGACATCACGCCGCACCTGGACAATAAAAATAAAGTTGGTAGCGACTACCCAAACATACATGAACATGAAAGATTCCAACAAAAGTACTGCTATAATTTTGAGTTGTGGGCAAAATCTTGGCGTGGGCTCACCATATCCTCTCGATGAAATTCACATCTTTCTTTTTTATTATCATGAAATTGACAACTTCGATGCTGCTTCCAAGCTGCTTGCATCAAAACCCAAGAGAGAGAGAGAGAGAGAGGCAAACACAAAGTAGAAACGGATAATTTAAACAACAAAACTCAATGGTTTGAGAGAGAAGAACGTGGTGATCAGGTGACTTGTTAAGAACATAAAGTGCCTCCCTTTTTAGGGTTCTGGTCGATTGTATATAAGCAATTGAAGTTTGGATAATTTCTTTTTTTTTCCCTCTGAAAGATGATAGGCCCAGGGCTTTCTGATGCATGTGTTGCTTGACTAGATTCTGAGAACCTTTTGTTCCTGCGTGTTCGCGCACGTGGTCGGTGGCATTTATTGTTTTTTCTGGCACCTTCTTGTGGGTGGATGGAGATCGTTGATTTAGCAGGATGGAGGGACCGACAGTAGTTCATGGTTTCTGAAATTAATTAGGTTACTGTTCTTCCCTGTCAAATGGTTGTTGGTTTTCTCAACATAGGATTCTGCTAAATGTTCTGAATGCCATACGACTAGAGAGAGAAGGCAAGATCTGTAATAAGAAGCATCAATTCTTAGGGCCTCATTACACCCTACTGGTGATATTGATACTAGTATCGCCATGGAATCTTGTTTCTCGTCAACTAGCAAGCTATTTGAGGTTGAAAACATATTAGCTAAATGTTCTAGCTAAATGTTCAAGGCAAATGAAACCTCAATCATGTACTGAATAACAGATTTAAAAGGAAATTAATAGGCATTTGTAAGAGAAAGTAGTATGTTACAAAAATTCTGTTATGAAAATTCTTGGAATCCATAAATATGAATTACAGAAATTCATGACGAACTCATACAGGAAGGGACGTAACCCATATTATCTGCAAAATTTCACCATACCTCTAATGTTTCTCAAGGTAAAAAAAAAAACACTCCAGTTTTGAATCCTATCGTTGTAAACTTCATTATTCTGCTCATCTCTACAGACTACAATCCAATTCCCTGTGTATATTTGTATCTGCAAAATTCATGGGATCAGAATCGGTTTGTCACACTATACATGAACTTCTCCTGGTTTGTGAAGCACACCATTCCAACTATGACTCTCTGATTTGTCATTATCTTCTGTTTCCATGCTATCTCCTCCAGTATTGGAGGTAGCTTTGGCAGAGCCACTTGCATGGAGGGATCCTTCCGGAGAATTAGACTGTGAAACGTTACCTGTTGAAGGGTCCTTGCATCGATCTTGAGATTTCCAGAAGCCATTTTCCGGGGCAGCTGAAGATGCTGGGACTTTACGGAGATGAAGCCTGTATTTCTGCTCACAAAAACACCTCCTGTTAGTTAATACTCCATAAAAGACAATAGCCTAGAAAATATGTGGGTTAATAACAAACATACTTGCAAGTGGCTTTTAACTTCATCATTGGTGAGGCCATCCACTTGCATAAGATCTCTGATCTGTTTAGGAGTGGCCACTAAATCACAGGAAAAACCAATTAGTTTGAGAGAAAGATAATCATGGTATAACAAGAAAAGGATTTGCTAAGGAACGAATCAAGTATTCCGGCCGAAGAACAAGCAAGACTCAGAACGCCATTTCATTTCTCATATCAGCAAATTTTACAATTTAGAATTCACTCAAAATTGAAGTTTTCAAGTAAATAGATCTTATGTTTATATCCCATAGTTTCAGACACTCTTCAAGGACCAGCTAGCTACACATCAGTCTAATTAATAGGACTAAAAGTTCCTAGCAAGAACCCCTTTCTAGTGCAGCAGTTTGGAATCTTTTTCCTTAATCACAAGTGTCGAAAGGAGAAAAATTAGCAAGTATCTAACCTTGACAACCACCAAGTTGTTGAAGGGAATCAACAAAGCGCCGGTGAAGCTCTGGTGACCAGCACCGTCGCTGCTTCCTGTAAGCCTGCTGTTGCTGCTGTTGTGATTTACTCTGTATCTTCGTTTGATTACTACAATTGTTGCTCAATGGCATTAAATTGCAGGAACTCAATTCAGGTACTGGAGTCACAAGAGAAAGTCCTGTAACTTGTGAAACAACCTCCTTTTCTTCCTTCCTTTTACTCCCTTCAAGATCAGAAAGTGCCTTGAAAGGCACAACAGCCCCTCCCTTGTTGCTATGATTACCTAACTGAACTGGGTTCTCACAAGTAGACCTATCATCATCTTCTTCACTTTTCTAAGAAGAAAAAAGAAAAACCATGAATCTCAAACGGATTCCCAAGCTTGCAAAATCCAAATAAATTTGCTATCTTTATTCCTCCAAATCAAGAAAATTAAAGAGGGTTTGAATTTACCTGTTTTGGTTCTGATTTCGAGTCTTGCTTTTTGCAATTCAAGATGTTGTTAGCGTTCCAAAGCTGAGCAGAACTCATCCAGTTCTTTTTATCATTCCCATCTTCATTGGAATTCCCTTTCAATGGTATCAAATCGTTCAATTCATTGCACTGCATTGCCTCCTCCTTTAACCTCTCAATAGCTACAAACCCCACAAAACTATACAGCTTTAAAAACCCCAAGAAATCAAAATCCCATCTTTAAAAACACAAAATCAGACACATACATTTTTTTTTAGAAAAAAAAAATACCTTCATTCAAGAGAAGCATGCAAAGAGGGAGCTCGCGTTTAAAACCATCAATCTTTCTCCGTTCATCTTCCAATCTATTGACATAATCAGAAAGCTTTGGTAACTTTCGGCTTCCATCTTTAACCATCGAAACCTCTTTTAGACTTTCATTCACTGTTTTTGGTTCATAAACCAAACTCAAATCCAAGCTCAGCTCCATCGTTTTAGCTTTGTTTCACCCAGATTCTCTCTTAAAAATCTCTAACATGACCAAGAAAATGAATAACAAAAATGAGAGACAGCCCATGTCCTTATATAGACAAGGGGCAAAAATTCAGATTCAAAGACGCCAAGATTCGGCTACTCACCCACGGGTAGTCGCATAAATTTGAGTCAACTCGGTTGACTCGGTGGCCTCGCAGAGGGAAAACAACGTAAATTATATTATTGTCTTTATACATTAAGTAATGATTCAATTTTACCCTCACACTCTAGAATTGCACATCTTCGCCATTTTTATTTTCCTTTTTCTTACTTTTGTCTCTCTTTTTTTCCTTCTTAAATAATTGTGTCGCATTTTCAGACAGCTATATCATTCGTGGCTAAGTTTTTAATATTCTATGTGAAATTCATGGTAATGTTAACGTTAATGTTTTCTCTCATATACCTTTTTTTTTTTCATTATGTTTTTTTAGTCAATTTATTGTGCCGTTAAAATTAAAGGAGTTGATTATTATGTGCAACATGGTATAACAATACTAAATACATCCTAAATTAAAAAGGAAATTCAATCAAAACTAAAGAATTTATTTACACAAGTGTTTTAGGCCTGAAAAAAAAATAATCGGGTTAAATTCTTAGGCTCATCCATCTAGTCCTTATACAAAATGGGATTTCTTATTATTTAAGAAAGTTTATTTAATGAGAATAGCAACGTTAATAGGGTTACATATCATACTAAAAATTAAAAACATTACTATGTTAGTTTACGATAAGGTGGATTGATGCGGTGATAAAAATTAATAGGAATATATATATTTTTAAAGAAAGATGATAACTATTAAACATTCTGCTTTTATGACAGTACAAAGTTATTGTCTATATTATTATATCTTATTAAAATACTCCAATTCTTCAAAACTATAGGTTCTACAAGAAAAATCATGGTGGCTATGTTGCTTTATTACATATATAATATTTAAAGACCAATTTAATGATTAGGGGTCACAAAGAATTATTTGGAAATTATAAGGATAACATTGAAAAACTTTACACTAAGAATAGAAGCAATATCCACTAGTAAAAAAAAATGAAGGAATTTTGCACTAAAAACAAGAGGAGAGGAATGAGTGGATACGAATTGAGAATCTTCAAACGCGGCGACTTGTGGTCAACAATTATTTAGCATTTTTTATATGGTGAAGGGGAATTTATTAGCAAGTGGAAAGGAATTATGTTGGTATGGTGTGGCTTATAAGTTTTTCTTTTTTTTGTTCTAATTGTAATTGAAATTGTTTTTGAAAGTATTTTTTTATTTATAAATATATTAAAATAATATTTTTTTTAAATTTTAAAAATTATTTTTAATATTAATAAATAAAAATAAATTAAAAATATATATTTTTAATTTAAAATAAAAAATAAAATTCATTTTTTTTTAAAAATACTTTTAAAAATTAGTGTCAAATTGCTAGGTGAGGCGAGGTTGAGGAATCTTGGTAATATATATATATTGAAAAAATAATATAGACAAATTACTTGTTTTGATTATTTTTATTTTTCAAATGTTTTTATAGCTTTTATTGTGAAACAATAACCTTTATAATGATGGATCGACGGTTAGCACTAGCAACCAAGATTTACATGAAAATTCTTCCTATACAACTTTCTAGAAAATCTTATCAAAATCCACTTCGCAGATCCTATGAGATTTTTTTTTTTAAAGTGACGTCCAGAAAAATCATTGATAAAATATTCGTTTCTGTCTTATATGGAGCACCCCCTTTCTTAAAAAAAAAAAGAAAGTATATTGAGCATTTTTTCATTTAATATTTTAATGCGTTTTTAAAAAAAATATTTATTTTTTTTTATTTTAAATTAAAATTTTCTGATATTTTTAGATTATTTTCACGATGTCAAAAATAATTTTTAAAAAATAAAAAAATTATTATTATATATTTCTGAATAAAAAATATTTTAAAAAATAACTTGAACTACATTTTTAAACAGTCACTTAATATCTTATATAACGAAAATAATAAATGTTGAAATATGATACTTTTAATTGTAATTTAAAATATGTTTTATAATCAAAATCTTATGATTTATGAGTATCACGTGGATGTCATAATCAAGTCATAATCAAATTAAAATCACTGAAATCTCAATGAATTAGACAAATCTAATATTCATGTGAAATGAGCTCATCTTTTTTTTTAATAGAAATTAATGAGCACATATTTTCATATTAAAAAACAAAAATTTCTATAATTGTTTTGTCATGAATTGTTTTTCCATTACGGTGAGGTTGATTGGAGTGGGTGAATTCCTTAATATTCTTCCTTTATTGAACATAAATACACGCACTCGTCTTTCTTTCCAATACGGAAGAATTTTGCGCATAAAGTTTGAGTCAGTACACATCACCATGCTTATCCGAGATATCTCATCCTTACATACATATATACATCATACATACATGCATACATCATCAAGACCTAAATGAAAATTAAAAAAAGAGAGTCTGCAACCCTATGTGATAGGTATTGACAAAAAAGAGATTCAAATAATAGTCAACGATTTGTAGCCTAATCAATACTAATAGTTTCTTGAGAGATTACGTTTTTCTTCTTCTTTTTAAAGTAAAAAAAAGAGGACATAATTAACAAAGAATTATTCTATCCTAGTGGTTGTATAAACAATTCAAGAAAAGAAAAACACCTTATTTATGGTGTTGTGTTTTATTTTTCTTTTCTCTAACAATGCTTATTGATTATATATATATATATATATATATATATATATATATATATATATATATATATATATAAGAGATGATGTGTGGTGGTAGATGAATTTACTTTGTGTTTTATTAGTATTCTAATATAAAAATGATATATATAAAACAAATAAAGATATGGTTGTTTAAAGTGATTGAGACATAGATTTCAAGTACATTTGTGTCTCTATAATAATTTTTTTTTAATCAACTATTAGAGAAATATATTCCGTGTATTTTCGATAATAAATAATAATTACCCGTTAAGAATTATTTTTTATCCATAAATAAAGAGTTTTTTAGTTAATACAATAACTGTTTTTTCCCTATACTATCACTCTTTAAATGTCATATTAATTTCTTTTTTCTTCAATACCATCATTTTCAATTTTCAATATTTTTTCAAATATTTTTTGGCTTAAAGAAGTTAGTTTGAAATATTTTTGTAATTGTTACATTATGGGCGATCAACTATCAAGAAATAGTTTTTTGATACATGTTTTAAAGACAAGAAATCACATCACAATTAAAACCAATAAATCTATTTTATAATTTTTTATATTTAATTATTTTAAACAATATATATTTTAGAAACATGCATTCTTTTCAAACAATATTAGAATATCAAAACAATAAAATAATATATATATATATATATATATTAAGAGGGTGTTTGATACTATATTTTAAAAATATTTAAAATATATATATATTTTTTTTAATTTTTTATTTTAATTAAAATCTTTTAATATTTTTTGATTTTTTTTATTTGCTGATATTAAAATAATTTTTTTAAAAAATAAAAAAATATTTTTTAATATTTTTTTTTAAAAATGCTGCATGAGAAACACAGATCAAATCAAATCAAATGGCCCACGAAAAGAGAGAAAAATCACAACAAGAAATTATGTTAGTCGTGAAAGATTCTCTGCGCAAAGCACCTTTATTTCATAAAAAAAAAAAAAAAAAAAGTGTGCATTGTTTATCAACATGGTAGGCATGCCCCTAATTTGTTTTGCAACAATCTTAAAAAATCTGTTGTAACCACCAACCAATCACCACCACGTTGCCATCTACTTTTGATGAGCGGTGACAATCTTCTGTCCGTCACAACTTGCACAAGGACAGAATAGTCTCTTCCAGAAGTGACACAAAGAGACATCAAAAGACAAGCCACTGAATTCCTGATTCCTCTGTTTCTAGATTCTCTTGCTGACGCAACCGACACGTGTCCTAAGAGCATCCGATTTACAACATGTGATCTAAATTACTAAATTGCAAGGATTTGCAAAGCTTCGGACTTATCGGCTCTTCTTTGGTGATAAGATTCCCCCTTTTCTTTTTTCTTTTTTATTTTTTTTCCCGAGGGGTTTTTTAATTATTTTGTTTAAAAGAAAATGGAGTTGATGCCTTCCATGCAAGATGACAACCATTTGCAACCACCGGCTGTGTCCTCTTTAGGCATCATCAATGCTTTTGGCCTGGTAGCGTTTCTTTTTGTGGTTTTAAGAGTTTTTAAATTGATTTTTTTTACTGTTTTTATATTATTTAGATGTGATGATTTTTTTAAATATTATTTTAATTTATTTTTAAGTACAAAACACTTTAAAAAAAAAGCAATCAATGTCAAATTCTACCTTGTTATGTACTATTTTTTTTTAAATCTTCTATAGTGTATATCCTTAAATTATTTTACACTTGTTAATTAAGAATTACTTGTAATTGTATGGATAAATTATACCCATCAAAATCTTTAAACAACATCAAATCTCAAAATACAGTTTATCTTATGTTAGGTATACTAAAAATATTAATATATTCTTTTTATATAATTAATCATTTACCCTTGAATCTCTAATATAATTAGTATACCCGAGCTTTCCTAATGAGCTTGAACCAAATAACTAGGCGGTACTCCATCGACCCAACTGATGTCGCCTGTCTACATGTGACAAAGTGTTGAATTGATTTTAAATCAGTGCCCGTAATTTTATCATGGAATAAAATAATTAATTCAATCTAATGGAATTCATGACTTAGTTAATAGGTTTGGTAGATTGACTCTAGCCTATTTTGTTTTTATTTTTACCTATATAATCTATAAAATCATCATGATAATATGACAATTTTCAGATGACTTATTTTCAATTTTACATTCCAATTTTGATAGATTTACTTTTTTACTATCATGATAACATGACTTATTTTCAATTTTAAATTCAAACAAATTAAAATACCACACAAACAATTTTAAGTTTCAAAATATTATAATTTAATAAAAAGTTTATACGGATTTAAATATTATTTTTTTTACATTCTTAAGGATCTACTGAACGAAAGCACGGGAATACACTTATAGCAGGTTAGTTTACAATTTTCTCCCGATGGACTTTTCGGTGGCTAGGGCGAGCATTGTTAGTTATATAATGTTTATAAATTAAATAATGTAATGATTTTCGTAAGCTCTCCGTTGTCGTCCAGCGGTTAGGATATCTGGCTTTCACCCAGGAGACCCGGGTTCGATTCCCGGCAACGGAATTTTTTATTTTTTTCTTCAATTAACTAAGAAATTGATATGTAAAAGAGTCTAAAATGAAAAAAAAAAAACATTTAAGAGATAATAAAATAGCATTTTTTTTCTTTACATCTATTTCTGGAATCAATTTATTCTACCACGTTGATCTCTAAAATCCCAATAGACGTGATAATTTCCCTACCTTGTGTGTTTGATTAGTCGCGTGAAGTGGAAAAATGAAACTTGGAAATACAGTGATATAGGCCTCTCAAGATGGTCCTTGTTATTGTTTTGTGTATTTCTCTGCCTCGGCAGTGAGCACTTGATGAGATGATTATTACCGGAGAACGAGGTGTGTGTTCGCTATTTTTCCAATAAAACTTTTCTGGAGCCTTCAAATATACAGTTGTTGAGAGCATCAGGGTTATCTTTCTTCATGTAAAGAAATTATTTCATTTAATAATTTAAATTATTAAATGAGATTTCAGAATATAATTTATATTATTTTTTAATATATCTCCTCAAGTAAAAGCTTTCTGGGCTTCAAAATTACACAGACCCACAATATCTTATGCTTAATTTTTATTAAATAAAATGAGAGTGATGAGATTCGAACTCGCGACCACTGGGTCAACAAGGTTCTGATACCATCTCAAATAATCATTTCACCTAAAAGCTTAAACTGTTAGGTGAGGTCTCATAATATAATTTATACTATTCTCTAACACACTTTTTCAAGTTAAAGCTCCTTTAGCTTGAAACTTGCATATATCCACACTATCTTGTCATTTATTATTATCAAATAGAATGAGGTGATGAAATTCGAACTATTAAACGCTAGGTCAACAAGGTTCTAATACCATATCAGGAAACCATCTCACCTAAAAATATTTATATTATTATTTAACACACCTTTTCAAGTTAAAACCCTCTGAACTTGAAACTTGCATATATCCACAATATCTTGTCATTTATTATTATCAAATAGAATGAGGTGATGAAATTCGAACTATTAAACGCTAGGTCAACAAGGTTCTAATACCATATCAGGAAACCATCTCACCTAAAAATATTTATATTATTATTTAACACACCTTTTCAAGTTAAAACCCTCTGAACTTGAAACTTGCATATATCCACAATATCTTGTCATTTATTATTATCAAATAGAATGAAGTGATGAGGTTTAAACTCGTAAGCGCTAGGTCAACAAGGTTCTAATACAATATCAAGGAACCATCTCATTTATAGCTCTTAAGTGCAATGGCTGTGAAAATGAGCTTTTCTCAAGGGTCAATCCATGGCTGTGCTACAATAGGCTCCGGTTGTTCATGTTATTTTAGAAAGGTACTCTAGAAGCAATCCTGACCTTCACTATTTTTGCATGAATTTGTCCCCTTTCATGACTGACAGTAAATGTTGAATTTTAATTTCCCAATTTTCGGTTCGTGGAGGAAGTTTTGCTATCCTTCCCCTTCCACTGACGGTATATGTAGACAGGGTTTGTTGAAGTCGCTGGTGACAGAGTTCTCTTTTATCTTACAGCTTCCTGTTTCTTCTTCAATGGTCCAAGCAATAACAAAGTTTAAATGTTGTAGAACAAGTGGCAGAGGCGTACATGCTCAAGAGAGAGCATCCACAATTCAAAGGCAACTGAATTTCCGCAGTCCAGACGCTGAAGTCGGAACGACACGAAACTCACCCAGTTGATACACTGAAGTCGGACGTTGGTTGTATTCCTTGTGTTTTTCTGCTGCGTCATTAAATAATTTTGTATTTCCTTTACTTGGGTAGGAGATACTAACCTATATTTGTTGTTGCTGAGTTGCAAGTTTTTCTGGGTATCCATGAGTTCAGAGAAGGATCTTGACGCCTAGTGTTTATTGATTTTTGGCTTCATACTTCAATCCCATCATTTATGGACTGCTGCTTTCATAATCCATTGAATTTTTTTTTTTATTTGTAGTCAAAACTCTTCCTCTATCTAACTGTTATATTATCCATCAACATGTAACCAGATAAATCAATGTCAGGCAACATTTGGTCCCTGTTAATGTTAAAATTCTATGATCTGAACAGTTGCTGTTCTAAACAGTTACTGTTTAGATCAAAATCTGGAATTTGAAGACTGGAAAATTTCTTGAAGAACAGATCACTGTTTTATTGAACTTACCTTTTTATTAAAGACTTACAAGTAATTCAATTTTAATCAAAGACAAACTCTCAACAACCATGAGAGATTACTGGCAGAAGATAACGAAATTATAGCAGTAAAATCCGCTATTGAATTCAAATTTGAAAAACAGAAAATACAGGAAATAAATTGACTTTATTCTGTCTTCAAGGCAGCATCTCACACGCGATTCTAACAGTTAGCAGAATACAAGCACTTGATCCAGGATATTTCAGCTTCTTTTCTTCTATTCAGGGTAATCTCCCTGCTTTCATTTGCATTCGCACGTACCAAATCCAGCTATGACAATAGAATAGGAGATTTAAAATTCACAAAAAAATGGGTTTTATGAAGGAGTTAAAAATAAAAGCAAAACAAAAACCAATTACAGAACAAAAGTGGGTCCAGAACGATGATTGTAAAGCCAGTTTAAGTTGATGTCTTCTTTCTGAACCTTAAGCCTCAGATTCTTGCAAGCAAGCATAATTGGCTTCCACAAAATGGCTGTTTCTTCATCGCAGACTACTTCCTTCAATTGCTCAAGGTTCATGATTGATGATGGCAACGCACAGTTGCTTGAGCAGCCCATCATAAGGAGCTGCCTTAGATTCTGCAGCTCGCCGATCTCTTCGGGCAATCTTTCAATTTCTAAACACTCTGATATGTCGAGAATACTCAAGTTACAGAGACCCCCGATTGTGTTCGGTAACTCCAGCAATTCAATACAGGAAACAAGCCTCAGAACCTCTAAATTAACCAGCTTTCCGATTTCATTAGGCAATGAAACCAAGTTATGACAGTTGATGATGCTGAGATTCTTTAGCTTGGTAAGAAGACATATCTCAACTGGAAATTCTGTCAGATCATTGCTGTATTCAATGTTGATTTCCATTATATTTGGCAATGATTCTGACACCAGGATAGTAGAGGTGCTGAAAACTTGACTAATGTTGCACATATACAAGGTTATCTTTTGTAGAATCTCTAACTTCACGGAGGTGAAGGCAAAGGGAGGAATTGAAACATGCTCCAATCTGATTCTCTTCAAGCTGGTTACGGATCCAAGAAGCAGGAAATTATTTAATTCAGTTGGGAAGAAGCCGTAGTTCTGGACTATCAAGACTTTCAGCTTCTCCATTTTCTTTATGAACTCTGGTAAGGTGTGGTTCTTTGATCGAAAATTAAGAACCAAAACCTCAACTTCAGGTGCTTGTATGAGGAACCAACTTGATGAGAACTTTTCATCTGCAAAAATTGTCCCACTTTCATATGATGCAAAAGAGCATATCAAAAGAAGATGAAGCAAACGAACTATGCCTCCAATGCCCTCAGGGGCTGGTTCATCAAATTCATAGATAAGATTGTGTGAAAGTAAGGAGACATGAACTACCTGTGGAGATTGACATGAGTCGGCAACTAATGCTTGGCTGATTCTGTTCCATCCACCAGGCAGGAACATTATTTGCACTTATCTCCAGAATTAATCTTTTTCTCCCCTCAATGGGCTCTAAATCGCTCTGAAGGATGGCTAGCTCTCTAAGAAGGTCATGTTGCATGGCGAACTGCTGATTGTAGAAGCCACTAACAACGTTCCTGGAGGAAGAACAGAAAATAATTGCTTAGGTAATATACAACATAATTTTCACGTAACAAGACATGTATAATACATGCGTATTAGTCAAATGACAAAATATATTAAGTCAATGAAGTCTGAAGAAGAAGAAGAGATTCAGGCGGCACGGCAGCATGCCTTGTGACTACAAGATCAGCTAGATTCCGGTTGCAGAGTTCCTGGAGTTTGGCCACAGCATATGCTTCTTCATTTAGATTGTACAATTCCATCCACATATCAACAAGGGCATTAACAGGAATCCTTTGATCTTCTGGAAATGAACACAGGTCTATGAAGCACTCCTTCAAGATAACCTTGCTATCTAAGGTATCCAAACTTTTCTGGAGAGAATTGAGCAGGTCAGTGTGTTCAAAAATAGAACCAACTTTAGACGACTCCATTGCTCTAGTTTTCCAAATTTCTTCAGGCTCTCCACAGAGTGATCTGCCAACCACTTTAAGGGCCAGTGGGAACCCCTTGCAGCCTTTCACAATCTGAAAATAGAAATGAACATTTCACTTTTTGGTGGTAGTTAGGGATTCAAAAAAGCTGAAGTCTCTAGGAAATCGGTTATTTGTCACACACATATTGTTTCTCAAAGGTAAGAAGTGGCACCTTGCTGACAACAATTTCATCTGTAATGTCCTGGCTCTGATTAGGCAGGAATGCGGAGCTTCGGAAAAGAGTCAAGGAATCTTCATAATTCAATGGTTTTAATTTATATGTAGAGCCAAATCTTGGAAATACAGATCTTGATGTTACCAGAATCTTGTAATCTTTGATTCGGAACACAAACTTCTCAAGAAACGACTCCGATTCGGGCCAAACATCATCCAGAACCAACAATATTGGACTTGGTCCAATGCTGTTCAAAAATTGCCCCAACTGGTAGACTACATCTTCATCACTTCGAAAATCACTTAGGTACTGTTGACGTTTATGATTGAATAGTGCCCTTACAATGCCTTCCATGTTGGTGTTTTTCGACACAATAACATAAAAGATGTTATCCTTGAATTTTTCTGTCCAAAGACCCATAATTATATCAGAGACTTGCAAATAAAAACTTGCAGAAATTCTTAGATAAGAAGGTAAATATTAAAATGATCACATCAGAATATTTTGAACTGATACCTTGAACTTCTTCATCATGACAAAGTAGTCCTGCCAACGTTGTTTTCCCGCAGCCTGGAGGAGCAGACAGCACAACAATAGACACCCCATCCTTAAACAGCTCCATCTTCAACTCTGCCAATTCCACCTGTAATCCGACAGGCATCACCAGAGACTCTGGGATTGCACATGAGACATTACGTCCATGAATAGTTCCATTTGAACCTGAACCCATGAGGGTCTCTTATCTCCAACCGAAGTATTTTGGTGTCTCTTGCTGTTATCGCTGGAATAACAGTCCGAAAAAAATAATTGATTGATCCTTCTAACTCGGTGAGCTTGTCTGTGAATCTTGGCCTTCTCCAATAATCATACCAACGAATCTTTGAGCATTCAAGAACGAGCGTCTTGCCATTCCTGATCACCTCCATTATTTTTTCTGTCTCTTCATTTCCACGATCCAGTTTTTTGTTCAACTGTTCGATATCTTCTAAAATTGGAATGTTGGATTCTAGGATTTCTTGTATTTGCTTCAATTTGGTCTTGTACATGATGGTTTTTTTTGTCACTTTCAGAACTACTCGTAGCAGCTCTCCAAACACTGCCCCCAATAGCATTTCCGCCAAGCATATCAGCTGCCATATTCACTGTTTCGTTACAGCACAGGGCAGTTTTGTTTTCAAGAACCTCAAGTCCTCTCAATATTGAGTTTTTGTAAGATGAAACTGCAAAGTCGGGCAAAGCCAGAAAAGAAAGACGAATGTATCCTGGTCTTGCATCATGCAAAGGAAGAAAGGAATTGCAGAAGCTGTAAAGGAATTTCATGCCTTATTCTCATTGACTTTTACTTTTATTATATGGCTTAGTTATGAAGCAATACAAACTAGTCTGTTTGTGTTTACACTTGTAATTTGTCAACAATTACTTTTTACAGAATCAATACTGCTGTTGTGAACAAATCACATCGGAGTACTTCTTTCATGAATATGATTCTTTGTTTCGTGTCCAATGATGTCGCGAGGATCTAGCGATGATGTTGGGGTTTAAGAGTCATAATCTAGTTATTTAATTATAATTGCTTGAAAGCTTCAATGTTCTGATCTTTTTTAGATATTTTAAGAGTAAAAGATTGGTTAGAGTTAGAAAAATATAATAAATTAGGCATTAAGAATATGTTATGGGCTTGTATGCTCAAACACATTTTTATATGACAAAGTTTATAAAGTTGTTGTTCATCTATCTAGATAAAAGATATTTTTTGTATGTTATTGAATAAAATACTTTCAATTAAAATGGATAAATATTTATGATAACTTTGAGAACTTTCAGATTAATTACTGATATTTTAAATATTAGCCTACTCTTTTGTTCAATATATATACTAGAATAATTATTTTTGACTCTCATGAATTAAGAGAAAATTAATTGATTTTTTTTTTGAAGTATTAACCAAATTATCATAAATTTAATAAACTCATTTCAATCAAAATATGAATCTATTTTTAAGATATTTGACGGTATTCAACACTATAAAAGGCATTAAAGAAAAAAATATTTTATTATTTTTGTAATTTCACAAAATTTAAATAGAAATGAAAAGAATAAATACCAAAATTAATTAAAAAAATAGCAGGATACCTTTATTTTTAGCTAGAACAACGTGATTTCCATAGAGAGGAGAGATAAAAAAAGGAAGAAGGAAAAATAATTGTGAAAAATCATTAAGGAATGACTTATGTGAAATCCACTGACGGTAGAGCATACGTGTAAAGTGTATACTCTTGAATTTAATAAACTCATTATTAAAATCCTATATGACTTATGTGAAATCCCTAAAAAATGAATTTATTTTTGATTAAAATATAAATCATTATTTAAGATATTTGTTCGTACACAACACACTAAAAGACATTAAGGATTTTTTTTATTTTTTTATTTTTTTAATTTCATGTTTGACAAAATTTAAATAAATAAAAAGAACAAGTACCCAAATTAATAAAAAAAAATAGCAGGGTGCCTTTATATTTAGCTAGAACAACGTTATTTCCAATGAGAGAAGAGAGAAAAAAAGGGCGATACAAAAATAATGGTCGCCTAAGCGCCGCCCATGCACCTACACGCGCCACCCTGTGAGAATAAGCTCTACGTGGCACTTGAGATGACAGCGGGGACAACTGGGTCTGGCCACTGGAGGAGGTTGCACGTGTCACTTTGACACGACATGGTAGAGCGTACGTGTATACGATGTATTAGCATAGTTGTAGAAACAATGAATATCATTCTTACTAGTTAAACTACCATCTAAAACCATAGGTGATATTTTCGATTCGGTTCGCCTGGAATGACTAACACATTTCGTTTTTATTTAAAAAATAAAATAAATTAGAGCAAATTTTTATCTCGTTTAAAATTTTGGTCGTTTCTTTCAATTCAGTTCACCTGGAATGACCGATACAATTTGTTTTTATTCAAAAAAACAGAATAAATCGGAGCAAATTTTATCTCGCTTAAAATTTCATCCATTTCAAAAATTCCACTTAAATTTTTCCCGGAATGTTTTGGTTCCATTCCACTTGTTCTGTTTAGGCTAAATAATTTTTTTTTTTAAATAATGAATAGTTTTGCAATATCAATCATATCTCTTAATCTGACTGTTAGATTGAGATGAAATTTTACAAGAAGTCTCTTGACATATTTATGTATATTATGTTAAAATTTTAGAGCAATCAGAGAATCTAACGACTTTGTGAGATTGATAATGAAATTTTCGTAATATTATATATATTTATAATTTTGTTCAGAAAAATAATTTTATTTTGTCTTTTTTTAAATTATTTTTTTTAAATTTCATTATTCAACAACGAGTTTATTACAAATTGAATTTTATAATTTGATTTGCTTTACTTAAGGTTATCATGGTCTTATAAGTTATAACGAAGGTCACATATTTGAAAGGTTAACCTAGGTTGACCCGAGTTGATTCAATATAACATTGTTTCAATATTTTTTTAAGATGTAAACTTGGTTTTTTTTAGTTAAATTATATTTTTATCAATTTCTCATATTATCTTTGAACTCATCAAGTCGGTCGAGTTATATCAGTTCAACTCTCATTTTCTTACTATATTTGAAATTTAAATTGCACAATTCTAAATAATTTTATTTTTAAATTTGAACTAATTTTTTTTTTTGAATTAATACGTATGTGGAATCAGAGGCTATTTGTCATAAGTCTAGCATTAGCCATGGGCCAAGATGATTCCTTATTCGCTGAGGGCCATCCCACTTCCAAGCCATTGACCAAATCTTATACCTAAATGATAGTTAGTCTACGGTGAAACAACGCGTACCACAGGAGAAATAGCACGCCCTTTGAAGCTAGTTTCTTCGAAATTGCTCTGAGGTCTGTTGAGGGAGACTTCTGCACTCTTTCCTTGATTTAAAACTTGGTCAAATATTGAAGCTCTTGGAAATTGCTGGCGAGCTGCCTTTTACGATTATGAGGGAACATCTTTTTGAAAGGAAAAATGGCTTGACATTGGATCACGCCATTAGAATACTACTTTAACGAAGGCTACTAGCAATTTACAGAAGCACGCCTTCTTACAAAGAACTAGAGGAAATCGCAATGACATAATTTCAAATAAAAGGTTCGTCTGCATTCTTGGAGAGCAATCATTATCAGAAAACAATGGCTACCGAAGCCAGTTCAAGTTGATTTCCTTATGGACCCTTATCGTCAGAGATGGAAGGCAGGGTTTGAAATGCCTCCATGACTCGGCAGTTTCTTCATCGCCTATTACTTCTTTTAGGTTGAAAAGATTCATAACTGATGATGGCAATTCACAACCTGAGCACTCTATCATGTAGAGCTTTCTCAGATTATGCAACTGACCAATCTGTTCTGGCAATTCCTTTACACCAAAGCAGTCGGATAAGTCAAGAATCTGCAACTTATGAAGTCCACCGATTGAGCCCGGTAACACGGTCAATTCGATGCAGGAGTTGAGTCTTAGGACCTCCAGATCAAGTAGATTTCCCATTTCTTCTGGAAGTGCCAAAAGCTTATGGCAATTTGTGATACTGAGTTTTCTTAGCAGGACAAGATCACAGAATCCAGTTGGCAATTCCTCCAGATCGTTGCAGTAGTCAATGGTGAGGTCGACTAACTTTGGGAATGCATCCGAAATCTTATTGGTAGATTTATTAAAAGCTTGACCAATATTGCACATGACCAGGGACATCTTTTCTAGCTTCCTCCATTTCATTGAAGTCAAGAAAAGGGATGGAATGGAAACCTTTTCCAGTCTTATTCTCTTTAGATTTGATAAAGAACCAAGAAGTGGGAAATTGCTTACTTCAGCTGGAACGAACCCATAATTGTAAAGTACTAAGACTTTTAGCTTATTCATTCCTTCTATGAACTCAGGCAACGAGTATTTCCCTGTCTGAAAATTCAGAAGTAAGACCTCAACTTCCGGCGCTTGCATTGAGGGCCAACTTGATGAGAATGTTTCATCTGCAAATAAGGTGATGAAAATACAAAAGTATTAAAAACTTGCTGTGTATGTTTGGTGGGCGCGCGAATGCATGTGTGCAGAGGCCAGACTCTCTTTGCATTAAGATAAATAACCTGTTGAGATAGATAAGAGTTTCGCCCGGATTGATAGTTCATTTTCTTCCGTCAACCACTCATGGATTTTATTTTCATTTATCTCCAGAATTACTCGTTTCCTGTGCTCAATGCCTTTTGAGTTACTTTCACGGATGGCCAGCTCCCTGAGCAGGTCATGCTGCGTGACAAAATGCTCATTATAAGTGACAAAATGAACATCAAAAGTTGCAATCATAACAGTTGAAGCTGGTCATCCATCAGCGAAACCCAAAAACACAAGCCAAGTTGGTAATGGTTTTGTTACAATATTTCGATGATTTTGTTCTAATATTTCATAGAATCGATGTTTGATGTGAAGATTCCACATTCTATTAATAGAACAGATACCCTGGCCACGAGAATGTCAATAGGGTTCATAGCTATCGTACCCTGTAACTAAAACTTCATCAGATTCCTATCAGAGAGTTCGTGGAGATTGGCAATGGCGTTATTTTCATCTAGGTTATACAATTCTGCCCACATATCAATAAAGGTAGTGGCCGGAATCCTCTGGTCCTTAGGGAATGAACCAAGGTCCATGAAACATTCCTTGGCTACTACATTATCATTCAAGGCTTCCACACTGCTTTGAAGGCAATCGAGAACTTCATGTTCGGTAAGAATAGAAGCAGCTTTATAGTATTTCCTAAGTCTCTTACGCCATTCTGCAGCAGACTTCCCGCACAAAGATTTTCCAACCACTGAAATTGATGCAAACCAAGGAGCTGGACATATTGATCATCACTCGGGAATGCGTCTGAATTCGCACAATACCCTTTGTCACTTCCAAGTGGCCCAATTACAAGACTTAGAGCCAAACGCTTCAAGGAAGCACTAAATAGGCTAATCCAAGAGATTTGGGCTGATTCTAAAAAGACCAAGATGGGATCAAATGATAATCAAGGCTTAGTCCACATCATCAAAGCAATTGAAGAGGTAATAATTATGCAAAAACGTTTCAGCATGATCTGACCATCAAAGAGCATGAATTTGATGGCTTTCAAGGTTATTAATTAGAAGAATGGAGTTGGTCTTGAATGGTTATGTTAATTACATTGAATTTAGTCATTTAGCTATTTATGATAGCCTCTAGAAGTTCAAGAGACTTAAAAAGCGTGGGGGACTTGTTTATGTTACTCGTTTGAGCTCTTTTAAAGCTTTAGTTATGACTTTTCCTATTCTTGGAGGGTTGTTCCAAGTATAAAAAGAGGTATTTTGAAATGATTAAGCAGATTATGTTTTCAGAAAATTATCATATTTGTGAGGTCTTGTGTTCCTCTTCGTTCTTAAAAGAACTCCTAGAACTTATCAAGTTAATCTTATGGCGTTCAAACAACCAAACTTATCACCTTGATTGTTGAGAGATTCTCAAGTTTTCTAGGTGTGGCGTTTCAATCTTTCGTAGTCTTGGTTTTCATCTCGTTAGGTGACGGGTTAAGGCTCAACCAATCTTGTCTACACGATCTTGGGGTTCTAAACCATCATTCTTATTGGGTTTCATCATAATTGTTGATCAAGTTCATATCAGAAATGACTAGAGGAAATCCCCTGCAACATTTTACCATCTGCAATTTATTGCCATGACAAAAATCAGTCATTCCGAGCAGGTTCGTGAGCAGCAGCAAACTAAAAATAAAGTTGCATTGTGTAGCACATCGATTGTTTCTGAAAGGTTAAAATGGATGTTTTTCTTTTCTTTTCTATAGTTGGAAAATTGTAAGATATCATCCTTGGAGTAAATTTACAGATTCAAAACACATGGTTCCGGAATTTATATTTGAACGTCTGATAGAACTTGATAAGACAACAAATAACCAAGCACTATCAAGGAAACACATGGATTTACACCAATGCCCATCCAAGATCAAGCTGGCACTATGAATTCCAGAATTGATGCCTTTCCGTTACAACCATTAATTGTGATTGTAAAAGCCTCTACATTACAATCCTTCATTTTTTGTAAATGATTTCCCGTTACAATCCAAAATTGTATAAATTATAGTGATAAGTGATAATAATTACAGTGATTATAACAATAATGATGGTGATAACGATAATACTGCTAATAATAATCAAAATATTGATTATTTACAATAAGAGTTATGATCGAAACTATAATAATTGTGGAAGTTTAACAAGAATTTAGCAATTATTATAATTGTAATAACCCAATTTTTGGGTTTTTCCTCAAAATCTACAAAAAAATAACAAAAATAGAATAAAAGGGGCCGAGTTGGTAGAAAAATCAATGTAAAATTTTTAGAAGTTTTCAGGAGCTCAATCGTACCTCTTTTATGCCCCAAAATAAAGGAAAATACAGATTCAAAACTAAAGTGACTTATTATTGGATAAATCTGCGTAAAAGTTAAGTCAAAAGACATAATTATATATTTTATGGGCTAATTCGATTTAATCATCAACAAATTTCAAGTGTAATTATATTTAAGAATTAATTAAAGGTCCAATTGAAGGATTTAATTAAGTGTAAGGACTTAATTATACTTTAAATTGGTCACATTAATTTTATTAGAAATTTAATTGTTGAAAAATCAAGTTTTTGAGCGTAAATCTAGTTCAATTGAGAGGATTGGAACTCTCAAAGACCAAATTCATTTTTACCAATCCAATTGGGTGAATTCAGAAATGAAATTGAAGAAAATTGAGAGTTTAATGGTCAATTAGAAATTAAAGTGCATGAATCCAGAACCAAGGACAAAAGTGGAAAAAATGTGTAATTTTCAACTCTATAAATAAAGCTGATTTGTATTGTAAAAGAGGGGGGACCAAAAAAAAAAGAGAAAAAAAACCTATACACATAAGTCGAAAGGCATAATACTAGGTGGCAACTCCTTAATATTTATACTCATAACTTTACGACTATAAAAACACACCCCTTTCATCATACGTACGTTGTCTCCCCGATCAGGGGGATGGCGGACCCTGAGGCGTGAAAAAAACACCATCGCAACAATAATAACAATGAAAATAATAATCCAAATAATTCATTGGACGTTGTTGTTTTTGTTAAAAAAATATTTTTACACTATTTTTATGTATAATATTTCAAATCTGATATCATATTAATAAAAAAAAATACGGGGCAACACATAAACAAAATGGGTAGACAAATTTGCCCAAGTTATCTACGATGAAAACAAATATATGAGTCACTTCCCATGTGTTTCACCATAGATAAAACCAAATTTTTAACATATGAAAAAAATGTTAACAGTCCAATATTTGTTTTTAATAATGCTATACATCTTAACAAAATAATCAACCTACATAACTTTCGATTATTTAGTTTCTTTTGAATTTTCATCTCATTGTGGATAATGTGTTTAAAATGATGATAATGGTTATTTTAAAAATATTTTTTCTGGACAAATTGAGAATAATTATATATTGATATGTGTTTAATATTAATGCCTAAAAATATATATATAAAAATGAACTATTGTTTTAGAAATATCAAATTATTAAATTATTATAATGTCAGTGCTCTAATATCACATAAAATATAAAAATATAAAAAATAAATCTTAAAAAATAAAAACAAATACTTTCATTTCTTTTTATAACAATAATGATAGTGACAATGATAGTATTGCCACTGATAATTAGAATATTACTTATTTACAATATTATTCATAATATAAGTGATAATAATTATGACAATTTAGCAATCATAACAGTAACAATAAGAATAATAATCAAAATAATTCATTGGTTAATGTTATTTTTGTTAAAAAATATCTTCTATAACTTTTTTTATGTACGATATTTTAGATCTCATATCACGTAAAAAAATATACAAAGCCACACGTTGACAAGACATGTAGAAAAATTATGCGAAATTATCTACAATAAAAAAAAATTGCCCTGTGTTTCTCCACAGTCAGCATCAAATTTTTTCACATGTAACAAAATTGTTAATGATCCTATATTTTTTTATAATATACTTTCATTTTTTATAATTAGTTTTGTATAGTTTTCCGATTAAATAATTATCTAAATAGTTTTAACAATAGCGACATTCAATCACTTTTAGGAAGAAAAAAACCCTATTTCTAACAGATTTTATAGATTACAATTTTATTAATTAAATATTAAAATAACCAATTATAATATGCACAAAATCAATCAGTTTCTTACATAGAAAAAAGCCCAGCACAACGCGCAAGCAAATAAACTCGTATTTTCTAGTTTACAACATAAAACTTCATAAATTTTAAAAAACAGAACAATACTAATAGATTAATGTTTGTTTTTACTATATTTGTATTGTATTTGAATGGATTTTTTAAAGTATGTTTAAATAGTAATTTGATGATTTTTCAAATATTTTTAAATGATTTTAATATTAATATTTTTTTAAAAGCTAGCTGCGATGAAAAGTCAACTGTTGAGGTAGGTGGAGACATGGCAAGGTGGTGGTAACTTGCAATTAGGAATTTCATTTCAGCTTCCTCCTCGGAAAATTCAGAAGTAAAACCTCAACTTCTGGCGCCTATATGCTGCAGTATCAAACACAATATTCATAAGTATTATGAATTTGAAATGTACAAAAGGTATTTTAGGTTATCTTAAAAAGGAATATCAGGGTAATGAAAGAACAAAAAATATACAAGTTCTTAACCTAATTAGAGAATTTGATATGTAGAAGATGAAAGAAACTAAAAGTATCAAAGATTATGCTGACAAATTGCTAAGCATAATTAACAAAGTAAGACTACTTGGGAAATATTTTCCGATGATAGAATTGTGCAGAAAATACTAGTCAACATGCAAGAAAAATATGAGTCTAAGATCTCTGCATTGGAAGAGTCAAAAGGCTTAACCAATATTTCTCTTGGAGAACTGGTAAATACACTGCAGACATAGGAGCAAAGAAGATTAATGAGACATAAGGAATCAATGCAAAGAGCTTTTCAAGCAAGAACTCAATACCAAGGAGGAGGCAAAGACAACGGATTCAACAGGAAAAAAAATCAAAATTATAGAAACAAGGTGGAAACATTTCCACTATGTACCTACTGTAAGAAGACAAATCATTAGCCAATCAAGTGTTGGTGGAGACCAAACATCAAGTCCGAGAAAATGTGGATAGATTGGACATGTTAAAAAGAATTCTGAGATCACAACACCATGAGGGAAAAAGGCAAATCCAATCACTCAACAACTCGAAGAAGAGTAACCATTTGTTTCTTCATGTTTTCATCAAACACACGACTCAAATGATTTCAGGTTGATTGTCGATGATTGCACAAAACATATGACAACCAATCGAGGGATCTATTCAAGGAGCTTGACAAAATTGGTATTTCCAAAGTTAAAATTGAAAATGGTGATAATATTGGTGTCAAAGGTAAAGGAACTATTGTTATCAATAGTTTGTCGGGGTTTGAAGTACATTTCAAATGTATTCAAACCAAATCTGAAAATAATATTATCACGGTTGATTGATAGTGATTGCACTAAAACTACATGACAAACAATCATGATCTATTCAAGGAGCTTGACAAAGCTGCTATTTTTCAAAGTTAAAAATTGATAATGGTGATAATATTGATGTCAAAGGAAAAGGAACTATTAGTTACAAATAGTTTGACTGGGTTTGGAGTACATTTCAGATGTATTATATATGCCTAGCATTGATCAAAACTTGCTTAGTGTTGGACAACTATTGGAGAAGGGTATTAGGGTCATGTTTGAAGACAAATGATGTTTGATTAAGGAAAAAGGTTTCACTGTAAACCTTATGGAGGTGGAGCAAAGTGTGTTCTCCATGAAAGCATGTAATGATGAGCTATAGCATAAGAGAATTGGGCACTTTCATCATGCTGAACTGATGTATTTGCAAAAACACAGTCTTGTGAAAGGTGTTTCACAATTGGAGAATAGATCAATCAATTGTGCAACATGTCAGTATGGAAAGCAGACCAGAAAACCTTTTCCTTAAGCTACTTGGAGAGCAACCAATGAACTTCATTTGGTGCATACAAATGTTGGAGGTCCTATGATATGATCTTCATTAATGATTATTCTAGGTTTTGTTGGATTTTTTTTAAATTTAAATCGAAGTTGCTAGCACGTGTTTTAGAAGTATAAAATATGGGTGGAAAACCAAAGTGGATCTTTGGATTCAAACATTAAGATCGATAATGGGAAGGAGTACACTAGTGGAAGATTTCAACAATTACGTGATGAATCGGAATTCATCATCAACTTACTACACCATACACACCACAATAGAGATGGTGTGAGTGAAAGAAAAAAAGCAGGGAGCATCATGGAAATGGCTAGATGCATGTTACATGAAAAAGAATTGCCAAAAGAAATTTTTGGGTTAAAGGTGCAAACACTTTAGTTTATCTATTGAACAGAATGCCAACCAAAGCATTGCACAAAAAAACCTCATTTGAAGCATGGTTTGGATACAAAGACCTACAACATTTAAAAATCTTTGGTTGCATTTGTTTTGTTGCGATGACTTTTTTTCCCCGCACTTCAGCGCTGCCATCCTCGGAGGGAGACGATGCACGAAAAAGGGGGATTAATAATCATAAAATTAAGACTATAAATCTTCGGAGTCGCCACCAAGTATTAAGGATACTAGGAAATCCAATGGCCTACGATAGTCTGGGTAAAGGGACTTGTTGTGCAAGGAGAATACACATTACCTCCTAGTGCACCCTACCTAAGGTAAGTTGCATTGTTGTTTGATTGTTTTTTTTCTAAGTTAGATTTTCTATTTGTCGATCTTTCTTAAGTCTCAAAGTAGATCTCTCTTCGTGAGTGTCTCTACCTCATTGGAAGTCGAAATCTATCCGTTCTAAAATTTGAAAATTTTTCACACTATATTTAGAGACCTTTTTTTCACTATGTATGAGTGTACTTTACAATTAAATTTACACCCCGATAGTTAAAAAAATTGTTATTTTTTTTATATTTTGGCCGAATTCCTTCGAATAGTTATAAATCATTTATGATATCAATTTTCATTTCAAAACATGAAATATACTATATTTGTTTTTTATGAAAAAATATGCTTGGAAAAAACACCTTGGAATTACGATGTATGCTGAGAAAACAACATATTTTTTTTTGTTTGTTTTTTAAAATGCGATTTTTATGAAAACAAATCGGACTAGACTCAATCAATTAAATGGCTCATTGACCCTAGGTTACCTGGAATGGCCAGATACAATTAGTTTTTATTCCAAAAAGAAAGGGAATAAATGCGAACAAAGTTTTAACTTCAGCTTAAAATTTCATCCGTTTCAGAAATTCCACTCAAATTTTTCCCGGAACGTTTTGGTTCCATTCCACTTGTTCTGTTTAGGCCAAATATTTTTTTTTTTAATAATGAATAGTTTTGCAATATCAATCATATCTCTTAATCTGACCGTTAGATTGAGATGAAATTTTACAAGAAGTTTCTTGACATATATATGTATATTATGTTAAAATTTTAGAGCAATCAGAGAATCTAACGACTTTGTGAGATTGATAATGAAATTTTCATAATATTATATATATTTATAATTTTGTTCAGAAAAATAATTTTATTGTGTCTTTTTTTAAATTAATTTTTTTAAATTTCATTATTCAACAACGAGTTTATTACAAATTGAATTTTATAATTTGATTCGCATTACTTAAGGTTATCATGGTCTTATAAGTTATAACGAAGGTCACATATTTGAAAGGTTAACCTAGGTTGACCCGAGTTGATTCAATATAACATTGTTTCAATATTTTCTTAAGATGTAAACTTGGTTTTTTTTTTTTAGTTAAATTATATTTTTATCAATTTCTCATGTTATCTTTGAACTTATCAAGTCGGTCAAGTTATATTAGTTCAACTCATATTTTCTTACTATATTTGAAATTTAAATTGCACAATTCTAAATAATTTTATTTTTAGATTTCAATTAATTTTTTGATGATTCCTTATTCGCTGAGGCCATCCCACTTCAAGCCATTGACCAAATCTTATACCTAAGTGATAGTTAGTCTACGGTGAAGCAACGCGTACCACAGCAGAAGTAGCACGCCCTTTGAAAGTAGTTTCTTCAGAAATTGCTTTGAGGTCTGTTGAGGAAGACTTCTGCACTCTTTCCTTGATTTTAAAACTTGGTCAAATATTGAAGCTCTTGGAAATTGCTGGCGAGCTGCCTTTTACGATTATGAGGAAACATCTTTTTGAAAGGAAAAATGGCTTGACATTGGATCACGCCATTAGAATACTACTTTAATGAAGGCTACTAGCAATTTACAGACGCACGCCTTCTTACAAAAAACTAGAGGAAATTGCAATGACATAATTTCAAATATAAGGTTCGTCTGCATTCTTGGAGAGCAATCATTATCAGAAAACAATGGCTACCGAAGCCAGTTCAAGTTGATTTCCTTATGGACCCTTATCGTCAGAGATGGAAGGCAGGGTTTGAAATGCCTCCATGACACGGCAGTTTCTTCATCGCCTATTACTTCTTTTAGGGTTGAAAAGATTCATAACTGATGATGGCAATTCACAATCTGAGCACTCTATCATGTGCAGAGCTTTCTCAGATTATGCAACTGACCAATCTGTTCTGGCAATTCCTTTACACCAAAGCAGTCGGATAAGTCAAGAATCTGCAACTTTGAAGTCCTCGATTGTTCCCGGTAACTCGGTCAATTCGATGCAGGAGTTGAGTCTTAGGACCTCCAAATCAAGTGAGATTTCCCATGTCTTCTGGAAGTGCCAAGAGCTTATGGCAATTTGTGATACTGAGTTTTCTTAGCAGGACAAGATCACAGAATCCAGCTGGCAATTCCTCCAGACCGTGCAGTAGTCAATGGTGAGGGTCGACTAACTTTGGGAATGCATCGGAAATCTTATTGGTAGATTTATTAAAAGCTGACCAATATTGCACATGACCAGGGACATCTTTTCTAGCTTCCTCCATTTCATTGAAGTCCAAGAAAAGGGATGGAATGGAAACCTTTTTCCAGTCTTATTCTCTTTAGATTTGATAAAGAACCAAGAAGTGGGAAATTGCTGACTTCAGCTGGAACGAACCCATAATTGTAAAGTACTAAAACTTTTAGCTTATTCATTCCTTCTATGAACTCAGGCAACGAGTATTTCCCTGTCTGAAAATTCAGAAGTAAGACCTCAACTTCCGGCGCTTGCATTGAGGGCCAACTTGATGAGAATGTTTCATCTGCAAACAAGGTGATGAAAATACAAAAGTATTAAAAACTTGCTGTGTATGTTTGGTGGGCGCGCGAATGCATGTGTGCAGAGGCCAGACTCTCTTTGCATTAAGATAAATTACCTGTTGAGATAGATAAGAGTTCGCCCGGATTGATAGCTCATTTTCTTCCGTCAACCACTCATGGATTTTATTTTCATTTATCTCCAGATTACTCGTTTCCCTATGCTCAATGCCTTTTGAGTTGCTTTCACGGATGGCCAGCTCCCTGAGCAGGTCATGCTGCGTGACAAAATGCTCATTATAAGAACCATCGTCTTCGTTTGCATCTTTCCTGGTGAATCACAGAAGTTTATCGCAAGTTAATTGAAATGAATAACATAAAAGGAGTTCTAATGAACATCAATAGTTGCAATCATAACAGTTGAAGCTGGTCATCCATCAGCGGAAACCCAAAAGATAAGCCAAGTCTGTAATGGTTTTGCGATAATATTTCCATGATTTTGTTCTAATATTTCATAGAATCGATGTGTGATGTGAAGATTCCACATACTATTAATAGAACAGATACCCTGGCCACGAGAATGTCAATAGGGTTCATTGCTATCATACCTTGTAACTATAACTTCAATCAAATTCCTATCAGAGAGTTGGTGGAGATTGGCAATGGCTTCATCTTCATCTAGGTTATACAATTCTGCCCACATATCAATAAGGGTAGTGGCAGGAATCCTCTGGTCTTCAGGGAATGAACCAAGGTCCATGAAACATTCCTTGGCTACTACTTTATCATTCAAGGCTTCCACAGTGCTTTGAAGGCAATTGAGAACTTCATGTTCGGTAAGAATAGAAGCAGCTTTAGAGCATTCCCTAAGTCTCTTACGCCATTCTGCAGCAGACTTCCGGCACAAAGATTTTCCAACCACTGAAATGACTAGAGGAAATCCCCTGCAGCATTTTACCATCTGCAATTCAGTCCCATCAGAAAAATCAGTCATTCCGTGCAGGTTGGTGGGCAGCAACAAACTAAAAATAAAGTTGCATTGTGTAAACACATCGATTGTTTCTGAAAGGTTTAAAATGGATGTTTTTCTTTTCTTTTCTTTTCTATAGTTGCAAAATTGTAAGATATCATCCCTGGAGTAAATTTACAGCGGAATTTATATTTGAACGTCAGATAGCACTTGATAAGACAACAAATAACTAAGCACAAGTGCATGCTAATTCAGAGAGTCAAAATTTTGGACACAGAATATTTGTTCACTAAATTGTATTTATGTAGAAGGTGAAAACCATATAAAAATGAGCCAATAAGCATTCATAATTGCAGGTTGATAAATCACCTCCTCTAGAGTTTGTTGATCTGGAGCATATGACTGCTGATCCCGTGGTAATGCAATTCTCTGAAAAAAAGTCACTGCATCTACATGATTCAATGGTTTCAATTTATATGAGGATCCAAAACTTGGAAATTCATATCTCGATGTCACCAAAATCTTGTAATTTTCTAGTCGGAACTTGAGCTTGTGAAGAATAGATTCCGATCCAGGCCAAACATCATCAAGGACCAATAACACTGGATCTGGTCCTATCTGCTTGAACAAACGTTCCAAATGGTTAACTGCATCTTCTTCACTTTGAAAATCAGGTAACTGGCGATCCTTATGCTGGAATATCATCTTCACAATTACCATCAGGTTTCGCAGCTTTGGAACGTTGAGAAAGAAGATGTTGCTGTTGAATTTATCTGAAAGTCGGAAAAGAAGAAAGCTGTAATGCAATTTCTTCAGATATTCTTACGATTTCACATATACTACAGGAGCCTACGTGTGGAACTCCAAATTATAATCCACAGAAAAACTAAAAGCAAAATATGGGAATTGCTTCATTTACTCTGCTAAGGAGTTCCAAGTAATGAACTGTGTCTATAATATTATACATAGATTCTTGAACCAATACATTTTCTTATTTCAATCAATAAAAGACCAACAATTCAACAAGAGAATGTACAGGAATCTCTATAGAGATACGAATCAGACAAGAAAAACAAAAAGGAAGACAACAGCAATTTGCCTCTGATACTAACAGAGCCAGGAAATGGATGTGCCTGACAATTACCCTGAAGAGCAGAAAACATAATGAAACCTATTCTGATTGCAAAATTGTTTGCCTAACATGATCATAGCACCTGTATAATAACTAAAACACTCTTTTACCATCAATAATGGATACAAATAGCCGGACGAAAAATAAGCAGAAGAGGTAGAAAGACATGAGGAGGTAGTGGAAAGAACTCTCAAGTAGTAAATGTGTACCTTTAACATCCTCAAGCTGACAAAGTGCTGTAGCCAGTGTTGTCTTTCCACATCCTCCGGGAGCCGATATCACAATATACTGCGATGTCTCATCTTTAAGCAGCTTTATACTCAATTCACTCAATGGAATCTCGAATCCAACAGGATCCACTTTCAGTAGAGGAGGTGAGCATACACCAGCTAAACGAATATTACTATTGATTGAATCCACTCTATCAACATTGCTTAGAGTCGTCGTTAGCTTCCCGATGTCATCCCTTAACTGTGCTACTCCAAAAGAAACTTGATTACCTAGCTGTTTTACCTCAGAAAAAACATTATTCACACCAGCCAAAGTCCAATCTTGTTTAACCACAATCTCTTTTGTATCTGCTACTCCCTGTAATTGCAAAACAATGTTAATATGATCACGAATATCCTTTTCTAATTTGAGAAGTTTCTTGTTATAAATAGGCCTCTTCAAACAGTTGTATTTATGGATTTTTGAGCATTTCTGGACTAGATCTCTGCCGTCTGACATTAATCCTTGGAGCCTTTCGAGTTGCTGTGGCTGATCAAGTTCGCTGTTGAAAGTTTCTATTCTCTTGATATTTGGAGCCATGTCCTCTATCATCTTCTGTAGACGCTCCAAGCTTGGCTTGAACTGGGAGTTGTTTTTCAGTACTACTAAAACCACCTTTAATAAATCACTAAAAAGTAACTCGAAACCAGCCCCAGCAAGTGCTGGTACCGCAAGATGACTTGCCATGGCTTCTTTTTCAGAAAGAAAAACCAGCTAATTTTTGTACAACAACTAGTGAGGAACTGAAGTTAAGAGGAAAATGGTTTCTGGGCTGATTTGGGTTGATGGAAATCTTTTCCGGGAACTTGATTTCCCCTTCCTGTTTTCTTTCTTGAGAAACAATGTAAAGCGTCATTATATGCTTGATGTCTTGTGTTGAAGATTTGTAAAGTGTGTGGACTTGAGACGATTGACTTTTCAACCTTAGATTAGACTACAACCATAGATACCACCTTCGTAGCTCATGGCCTGGGTTGTACTGGCTGAAGACTTGAAGGCTTCCAATAGCTAAAAGACTTAAGATAAGATAGTGTTTTATTTTAATGAATTTGTATTGTGTTTTAAAGGAATATTTAAAGTATATTTTATTTGTAATTTGAAGGTTTTTTAAACTTTCTAATATTGATACATACCTTGATGATGCTGAATGAAAAAAAAAAAAAAACCCTGCTACAGTCAAGTCAACGGTTGAGGCAGGCGGGGCCATGGTAAGGCTGACGGTAGTTTGCAATAAGGAATTTCATGGCAGCTTCCTCCTCAGTGCATTGAACTTTCAGACTCTACACTCTTTCAAACTTTCATATATATATATATATATATATATATATATATAAAGTTGATGCTAGCTAGTAGATTTCTAAGAAACAACGTTCACCAAAAGACTGGCCGTCCAATAAATAAATAAAATGACGAATGTGGAGATTTGTTCTTATTTGAGCCCGTCAATGTCATAATAAATAAATAAATAAATAAAATGCTTCATAAGTAATTGCACAAAACAGAATAAGAATTAGGTTAAACCGCGTACACGTCCTCTTTTTTATTGGGAATCCTAATAGTTGCCCCAAAACAAAATACATAAGAACAAAATATGAAGTGGGTTAAACGTCCTCTAATTATCTTCTCTGATTATTTCAATCCCAGAAGTATATTTTATTAGATTTTCTCCCCTTTAAATAAATATATCTTATGCAGCTCGGGTTTTTCTTCAAAACTCACCCAAAAATTATAAAAAGACATGAATAAATTCATATTTCATCTATTTAATATTTTTGTTTTAGAAATTTGAATCGTATATATTGTATAGCATATTCAAGATTTATTTATATTAGATTCGAATAAAGATGTGTGTGTGAAGTTTTGAGAGGTCATATATATACAATGAAGGAGGTTATTTTACTTTACTTTTATTTTTATTTCCATGCATTTTTCTTTCATTAAATGCTTTTTTTAGCCTTTTTCTTTCAATATTTCTTTCAATACCTTATTTATTTTCATTAGTCATTATAATTTATCTTAATTGAAAATAATTATGGCAGTTACAAACAAACAAACATGCAACTATTTGCTTGATAATCAATTTATCAATATTTATTTTTTATTCTCATATCATTAAATAAAAAATATTTGTTTTTAGTCTTAGTGGGGTCCATGATTCGGGTTATAGACTTTGGTAATTATTCCTATATTTTATATCCTACTTTACAATAGTGATGTTTTTTTAGTTCCAATTTTAATAAATAATGAGAATTCACATATTTTTAATTAAAAAATGAAAATTGTACATGCAATTTTCGTAAAGGTAGCAAGGGCAAAAACATTATAGAGTGATTATCATTTCTCTGTTTATTTTTTTATTGATCCTATAAAGTCGAAGAATGATTTCTTAGAAATATCATTGTGAATATTTTTAATAATCATAATAATCAATTCACAATTTAATTATATTGAAAGAATAAAGGGTGTAAGTGATTCAAATCCAAACTGGCTATTAATCTATAATAAACTATGAAAAGCTTAAGAGATTTTGAAATTCATTTTTCTTTACTCTTTATCTTGAACCAAACAAATAACAATACTGATGGATGAATGTTTACAGCATAAGCATTTTCTAGTCCTCAAGCGTCATGGCGTGGTGACAGAAGACTTGTGATATGCATAATAAGTCTCAAATTCAAGTCAGGGCGTGCACCATTTGTAAGAGCATGGGATAACTGAGATTTTACTTACTCATTTGGGCCAACAAAATACGCTTTTCAGGGAGGTGTGGTTTCCCTCGCGATCCCAAAAAAAAAGTAAATATTTTTCTAGTTTACAACATAAAACTTCATATATTTTTTAAAAAACAAAATAATACTGCAAAAACAAACAAACTAATAGATTAATGTTTGTTTTTATTATATTTGTATTGTGTTTGAAAGGATTTCTTAAAGTATATTTAAATAGTAATTTGATGATTTTTTCAAAAAAAATTAAATGATTTTAATATTAATATTAATATTTTATAAAACTGCTACAGTAAAGTCAACAGTTGAGGTAGGTGGAGACATGGCAAGGGTGGTGGTAATTTGCAATTGGGAATTTCATTGCAGCTTCCTCCTCGGAGTATTGAACTTTCACTCTCTAGAATTTTTCCAACTTTTATTCCCCGTTGGTCCACTGAGAATCAATTAGATTCTTCAAGGGGCTTTCCATGAAGGATGATCTAATGGTTCAAATTCAAAAAGAAAGCAACGTTCGTAATTAATATTTTTTTATGAACTATATATTTAGAAATATACAATATATTTAATAAAGAGTTAATATAATAAATGATAACAATGAATATTAAAAGAATAGAGAAAAAACACTAATTTCATATGACCTTGTCATAATATTTTTTTTCTTCTCTCAACAATGCACCAATTTATAGGCACATGTACATAAATATTTATAAACTTAAAAGACATAAGAAAATACAGATTCAAATGAACTTATAAAGATTCAAATGAATTTTAGAATGATGAATAAACATAATAAGTGAGGGATGTAAGAAGGTATCTAGACATCCACATATACAATATATAATTTTATGACACTCGTCCTTGGATGCCTATTGTATAACTTTACGCATTGAAAATTGTCTCATTAAAAACCTTACCAGAAAAACCCAATGGGAAAAAATCTTTATTAAAGAAAATAAAGTGCAGTGCGTATTAACTCTCTCTCATGAATATATCACCTCAAATCTTGAAGTTGTCGTATTTCAATATTGTGTCGCAATCCTTCAAATGTTATAGTTGGTAATGCTTTAGTGAACAAATATGCTAGATTACCTTTTTGAGTGAATTTGTTGAGCATCAATATCACTACACTTATCAAGTTCATAGGTGAAATTTGTTTTTGGTGAGATGTGCTTTGTTCTATCTTCTTTGATGCATCATTCCTTTAATTGAGCTATACATTCATCATTGTCTTCATACAGAACTGTTGAAGTTTCTCTGTTGGAGGATAAACCACATGTTTTACAAATATGTTGAGTTATGGATCTTATCGACATACATTCTCAACTTGCTTCACGGATTGCATGTATTTCAACATGATTAGATGAAGTGATAACTAATGTTTGTTTTGTAGATCTCCATGATATAACAATATTGACACACATAAGGAGATAATCTATTTGAGATCGTCGTTTATATAGATCTAATAAATATTGGACATCCACAACAAGAATTAATTGTTTTACTAACAAAATTGTTGTCGGTATTGTTAATTTATGTTAGTAATTTTTTTCCTGACAGATACACGAACAAGAACCATCCGTTAATAAAATAGTCATCGATAATTTAGTTTTCGTTAATGGCTCCATCGATAGTGGTCCCACCTATGGAACACTGATTGTAATTTCATCGGTATATTTCGTCGCTGAGGCCATTAGAATATATCATCGATGATCCCATCGTTAACATTCCACCAATGATTCCATCGGGTGTCACTTTGTCGGTATAGCCATCAATAATATTGATTTTGTCCAACTCTCTGGAAATACCAATGAAACATTATATTAGTATAATCATCAATAATAATGGTATTTTGAATATTTTTTGTCTAACTCTCTGGAAAATACAAACAAAATGTTTTGTTAGTATAACCATTACTTGTAGTGATATTTTGAGTAATATATGCCTAACTCTCTTGAAAATATAGATAGAACATTTTGTCAGTAGAACCATCGGTAAAAGTGGTATTTTGAGTAATTTCTGTCTAATTTTCTAGAAAATACTGATATAACTTTTCATTTGTAATTACGTTACTATTATTTTTTTTTAAATAGAAAAATAATTTCAATAATATAAAAAATAAATTAAAAATCAAAATATATTTCAAATTAGATTAAACTAATTTAAATTCAAATATTTATTACAAATTAATAAATTTTTAACATTCAAAATTCAAAAATAATAAAGTTAAAACAGAGGAGGAGGAGGAGGAGGAGGATTGGGATTGCAGGATGTAAAAGGAGAAGTGCGTGGATCACCCCAATATGATTGCATCTGTCTAACTATTCAACGCAGTGCAACCATCTCAACACGAAGTCTCACCGTCTCATCATGAAGTTCAATTGTCTCATCTTGGACTTTCTCGGTCAAAACACTATGGGCTCATCACAAATTCTCAGTCCTAGTGTGAGAGAGTCCGTATACCCAATTTCTATCAGGTCCACTAGATATTTTTTTTATCATATTTGGTCCTTTCTCTTTTTATTACTATTTATTTTATTCAAAATAATTTATCTAATAACAAATAGTTTCAATTTCACCCCTTATAATTTTGTTCCTATCAGATTTAATCGTCATTTTTCTTATTGCTATTTTTTGTACTTTGGAAAATATTTTGATTGATGAACTTTGTTTTCAACTCCATCATTCAACATTGAATTAGTTGGGAATTAAGATTTTTAAGCTTCAAACTTCTTGATTAAACTCGAGTCTAGGATTTCACAAGTTAGGAGTTCAGTATATTAACCTAGATTTAGAAGTTTTATCTGGGTTTGTTTCTTTTTTTTAAGTTCATGTTTTTTACTTTTCATTTAATATTTATTTTACTGAAGATTGAGCTCCATTACTTTTTTTTTATTTGCTTTCAATATGATTTTTCACTTATCTTGAAAATAACTCAAGTTATCTCTGGTCTTTTTATTTGTTGTTCTTTATTAAATTTAACTTCTTAAATATAAAATTTGTTTTGGAATTAAATCAAATCAATTAATTAAATATAAACATGAGATGCTCACTTCATGATATTTTGTTTTGGTTTGCATTATACATCATTGCTCTGATAATGTCACGACCCGATTCCCGGATCCGTGACCGGCACATAAGCATGGTCCCCCTCCAAGGCTCCACACCTATGCGAACCCAAACTTACACACAAACTTATCGTTCATATTCAGAATTCAACGCAGCGGAAATATCAAAGTAAACTTTATAACATAATTCGATTGTCTTTATACAAGAGTTGATTACATACAATTATAATTGTGGAGCACTAACTAGACATATGAACAAAAGTATCAAGTACAACCAAAATAGCAGGTTCCAAGAGTAGGACAAAAATAACCTGCTAGCAAGCTACGACCCTGAAAATAATGAATAATGAGGGGGTGAGTTCAACAACTCAGTGAGTAGATAATATCCAATATACACATACGAGATAATATAGCAATGAGAAATATATTATTGAATCGGCTCAAAGTTCTTATAACAAGTTTCTCAAATAGGTCATAACAAGAATGTATAGGTAAAACTCGTCAGAAAATCAGAATGCAATGAGCATGAGGCTCCGTACTGTGGGATGATCAGTCCACACAGGTTGGTGACTCCCTCGACCAACTAGGGTTTCAGATACGATGTGCACAAAGGCTAACACTACCCTGTATTCTTCACTATTCTGATTGGCATACCATAGGTATATCTTATAATCAAACAAACATATTCATATCTCAAGGCTCAACTCATGGTATCAATCAAATGAGGAGCTATCAATTCAGAAACAGATATAGGCTCATATCAAGAACGTATATTCAACAAATGATTATGCTTTATCGTATCAAGAATAGAAATCAAGGTATATATATTATCAAAAAGCATAATCCAATTCATACTAGCAAATTCAAATATTTATACTATTTCTCATGCATATTAAGTATTATCCACTCACCGGACTCAAAAGCAGACAAGGTCCAAAAGCAGATTGTTGATGAAACTTTACTGATGTCCCGCGGGTAGAATATCGGGATTATCTGAATATATAAAAGAAGATATACTAAAAAATGACTCAAAAGAAGTAAAATACCTTTAATAACATATCTAAGAGTTCAAATCATAATCCTATGTGTTTTTGAATCAAATTATCAATTTCTTCGCAAAAACCGAAAACAAAGGTTTCTTCCGAAATCAAATTCCAAAATACACAATTCGTAAAATTGATATTAATCCATCAAATGAGCTTCAATTATCCATCAAACCAATCTGAAATACTAATATTTCTCTTAGGGACCATTCTGAAATTTTCTTATATTTTTAGGGTCAAATTGTAATTTTATCAAATTGAAGGACTAAATTGAACACTTCATAAATTCATAGCTATCCAAAAATCTTGTCCATAATTCATCCTCAATTCTGTCCAGAATCTCCAATTTCACTCCAGGGACCAAACTGAAATTTTTCAAAGTTAGGGGACTAAACTGTAGTTTTCACCAAAAAGGACCAAAATGAATTTTCATCATCTTCAACCTTAACCCAAAAATTCCAGCAAGGGATTTTCGAAATTTCTCAACATTATTTCACCATTTTTCTCAATATTTTCTTAAACCAAACATCTCAAAACTTCAAAATCATCTACAATCAAACTAATTAAACCATTACTCAACACATTCAACCCTTAACATCTCTCTTAATTCATCAATCAAACCCAAATAAAATTCTCAAACCCTAACAATCAATACAAGCAAAAATCATAGCTAATAATCACATTTATACATAATAAAACATACACATTACCTTAACAACTTAATTCTCCTTCTTCTCCTATTCTCTTTCCCTCTTTTCTCTTCTTCTTCTTCTTCTTTCTTCCTCTCTTCCCGATTCTCTCTCTCAAATTTTAGATCTATTTCCTTTTTTTTTCTTTTTTTTCTTTTCTCTTTTTTTCTATTTATATTTATTAGCTTGTACAATTACTACAATACCCTTAACCTAATTCTAAGCCACTAAGGGCATACATGTATTTTCCTTTTTAAAAATTTCAGAATACTACAGATAACATGTGCTGTATCTTTTAATTGGTGTTGTCATAAAGTTTCATAGTGATGTTAGAACAATCTTGACGAGCTCTCTTTGGTGGTAGGGTGGTGTCCATGGCAGAGCGACAGTAAGTCTAACAAGTTTCTTTTTTCTTCTCTTGAGTACAATATTGACTACTTACAATTTTATTTTTTAAAAGAAGTGTTTAAGGATAGTATCCTAGTTAAATGAGGTTTTTTCCTTGTTTAATGCTATTCAATTCTTTGAATTTTCCAATTTCATTTTTGATCTTGTGAACTTGTTCCACACCTTTGATTTATTTCAATCAATTTTGACGCAGCAGAAAATCACAAAGGAATATGACCAACGTCAATATTCTGTAAATCAACAATAACGAGAATAAATCTCAATAAAACTCAGTGTTTATTCAATAATATGATAGTTGAGTCGACTGCAGGTTTTACAATGATACTTAAAGTAAAAACCCTAGCCTAATTCAATACAGAAAAGGAAAGGACATAAAACATTAAATTTGCCATAAATGGAAAATTTAAGATAAATGCAGAATGTGAAAGGCCTATGAATTATGAGAGAGTAACAATTGACTAAAGTCAATTCGGACTCTTAATTCAAAAGTTATTGCAAAAACGAAACTTTCCTAAAATAGCAAAAATGATGATTTCGGGGCCGAAACGATGGAATTTGGCCAAAAACCGGTCGACAACAGCAGCATAGCTGCTGATATCTTCCGCAAACAACGAAACGCATTGACTGGGTGAGTTTCGCGTCATTCCGACTTCGACGACCCGGTTGCCGAAATTCAGTTGCCTTTGAATTTCGGGTGATCCCTCTTGAGCATGTATGATTCCGCAACCTGTTCTACATCAAATTTTAAATATGTAGTTGTTGAAGTTAGTGGGTTTTTTTTTCCCATTTAAAAATTCAAGTTGGTTTTGTGTAATTGGTAGGATGCAGGTTGTTGTCGCATTAGACATGGTAACAGCAACCTTCTCTGAACTTTTAAGTCTTGGTCTTGATGAAGAATATGTTTTTATGGTATGCGGTAGGCAAATGGAAGTAATTATTCTCTTGAATCCCAGCATGTCTTTTTTGTTTTCTTCATTTGATTCCTTCCTTTGTAGGGTTAGTTTTTCTTTCAAATTGCATTAGGACATAAACTTCCGAAAACAAGCAATGTGATACGTGCCATTAAATTAAAGCATCTTGTCAGAAAGTCCTATTCGAAGCCAAGCAAGTATGCATATTCCATATCTCATATAATGGGAAAGAGGAAAGGCATTTGTGGATGTACGTGAAGAAGCAAACAAAATTCTTGACATTTCTTTATTAAAAAGTTGTACCGAGATACGTTGCTCCGAATCAACAGTATGTGAAAAATTGGAAGTAATTGGGATTCTTGAGAGTAAGAAGTGCACATTCCATCGAAGAGAAGCAGTGATGGAAATTGTTACAGGTTTTGTTGCCGAGAAAGTGTTAGAGGAGTTGTTAAAATCTGTGAAGGAAGCGATGAAGAAAAAGAAAAGGTCAGAAACTATCTTGAAGAGCATGGAATCCACACTCAACTCTATAATTCCAGTCCTTGAAAGCATAAAGGAGTTAGCCGGAAAATCAGATCGTGAAGATGAGGACATGGGGAGATTATGGAAGCAAATAAAAGAAGGGCAGGAACTTGTTAGAAAATGCTCAAAAGGGGATTGCTTTAGTTCTTGCTTTAAACCCTCTGATTGCGCCGAGGAACTTAGAGACTTCGATAATTCACTTAAGAGGTTCTATGATTTTATTTTACCATTGAAAGGAACAAAGATTCTTATGGATACTAGTGAAAATGTCAACGAAATTATGCACACGGCAAAGAACATTGATGAGAGAGTGGGAATTACAGGTGACGAGGTGAAAGAAATCAAGGACATGGCAAAAAACATGAATGAGAAGGTGGAAGTCACAAGTAATGAGGCGAAAGGTATTCACAAGGCAGTGAGCTACATCAAGGACAAGGCAAACGCCATTGATGAGATGGTGGACGCTACACGATTTGATGTTAAGAACATCAAGGACAAGGCAGAAGGCATTGACGAGGTGGTGCGAGTTACAAGCGATGATGTGAGAGTTATGTATGAGGCGGTGATAGACATTAAGAACAAGGCAAGTAGGGTTGATGAGATGGTGGGGGACATTCATAAAGAGATCCAATGCCTGAAGATCCCTCCAACTTTCCCTCTGTATCTACCCCCCGAACCACCAGCGATTATCGTTGGATTGGACAAGGAGTTGAGGGATTTGAAGAAAGAACTGCTCAACGATAAATTATCGGTGATAGTAATAACTGCTCCTGGAGGAAATGGAAAGACTACGTTGGCTAAAAAGCTTTGCCGCGAAGAAGATATTAAAGGTAAAGTCCTATATTGTCGCATAGTTTTCTTGCTTTTTGGTTTTGAATCTTTAAGAAACGTTGTTAGCAGATATTAGAAACATGAACTGTTTCCATCTCAACAATTTGGGACCTGTTTTCCCAGCAAATTGCCTCAATTATATCTTCCACTGTGTATATCCTGGGCTTGGGATTGGGAGGTTAGTTAGGGGTTTCAAATTTTTTAGCGTTTATATACTTTGTTAAGGAACTATCTCATCTAAAAGTTTAAGCTGTTAGGTGAGGTATCGGAATATGATTTATATTATTCTCTAATACATCTCCTCAAGTGAAAACCTTCTAAATTTGAAACTTGCACAGACTCATACTACCTTATGCTTGATTTTTTATCAGATCGAATGAGATAGTGAGATTCGAATTTGTGACCGCTGGGTTAACAAAGCTTTGATACCATGTTAAAAAATTATCTCACCTAAAAGCTTAAACTGTTAGGTGAGATCTCAAAATATGATTTATATTACATAGAAAAAACCAGCTTTTAATTAATGGTGTTTCAACAGGAAAATTTAAAGACAACATCTTCTTTGTTACTGTCTCCAAAAAACCAAACCTGAAGGTAATTGTACAGAATCTCTTTCTGCGTAAGGAACTTCCACATGCGCCTGAGTTTCAAAGTGATGATGATGCTGTCAATCAGTTGGAACAACTGCTGAAGCTAACACGACCTAATCCTATACTGTTAGTCCTGGATGATGTTTGGCCTGAATCCGAGTCCCTTATTGATAAATTGAAGTTCCAGATTCCAGATTACAAGATTTTGGTGACTTCAACATGTGTCTTCACAAGATTTCCTTCTACATGTAGGCTGAAGCGGTTGAATGAGGTGGATGCCAAGGATCTTTTTACTTGCTCGGCAATCCTGCCTGATCAGAGCTCTTACAATCCAGATAAAAGTATCCTGGACAAGGTGCTTTCTCAATTTCTTACACAATATGCAGTTATGATCTTGATCTCTTACAGGAAAATGAATTACAGAGCAATGTTGTTCCATACCATTTTACCACAATCATATTTGCTTAGCTTTGCTAGCAGTCACGCTTTCTATTAATACTGAGATGAGAAAGGGCATAATATCAGTGCATGAGAGTTTTTTGGGTGTCATACCTCCTTGATTATAGGATAGATTTACTTGATCGTGCACTTCGAAAAAAAAAAAAAACTTATAAGATGCTGTTTTTAATTGTACTTCAGATAGTGGAAGCCTGTAAGGGGAATCCACTGGCCCTAACAGTTGTTGGCAGATCATTGTGCGGGAAACCTAAAGTCATCTGGGAAAACACTGTGATGAAATTGTCTACTATAAATCAATCAAACCCTACTCTGCGTGATTGTCTCCATCAAAGCTTGGAAAATAACGTCAAGGTAAAGGAGTGCTACATGGACCTAATTTCATTTCCTGAAGGCCAATGGATTCCTGCCACTGCTCTCATTGATATGTGGGTGGAATTGCATGATCTTGATGAAAGTGGAGTGGATTCAGTTGCCAGGCTCCATGACCTTGACGCCCTGAGCTTGGTAAATTATGATGGGGGGAGGTAATCAGGCACTATTATTCTCTTTGCTGTGCCAATAATATCTACCGGTTAATTTTCTTGAGCAACAGTTTAAGTTTCTGGCTATCTCGTACGTTGATATCCGACGTGTGTTAATATTCATCAGAGCATGCTAAATATTTCTTCATTTAGAATGATTATGGTAGAGAAATAGAAGAAAAATGAGCTAGATGAATTTAGAATTAATGAGATCTTATTTTTTATTTTTTCTTGTTAATTTAACTGGTATATGAGCTCCATTGATATCATTTCAGATAGAATTTCCACAAGGACTTGTCTCTTTGAACCATTATTAGAATATCTTGCTAAGTAAACGCTTGTTTCCATTCAAATTTTACCAGGAAAGATGCAAGTGAAATTGATGGCTATTTCAACGACCACTGTGTTATGCAGCATGATCTTCTTCGACAGTATGTTATTGATCAAATAAGCTCAGTGCCTGTTGAACAAAGGGAAAGACTAATCATAGAAATAAGTGGAAACAAAATTCCAGATTGGTGGGGAGAACAAATAAACCAACACATCAGTGCCTACCTTTTATCTATCACCACAGGTTCATACTGTTGTCCCAATTCTATTTTATTATGCAACTAGAGTCTGCCATCTTTAATTCCTCACAAATCATTTTTACAGATGAAACATTTGTACTGGACTGGCCTAACTTGCAAGCACCTGAAGTGGAGGTTCTAATTGTATTTAAATCAGTATTAAATAATAAAATCAAATAAAATTTTCATATTAAATAATGAAATTGAAAAAATATATATATTAAACCCCCCCAGAAAACCTCATAAAAAAATATTTCTTTTGTTTTGAATTATTTTTTATTGTATTTTGTTTCAATTTCATCCCAAGAGCACATTGATGATTTAGAATTTTGCTTTATTATTTTTTTTATGGTTTGCTTTCTATGAGATTAGTCCTAGGCTCATGACTAGGATCATAAATTTTGAAAGTTAATAGGTTGATCTTGTTCTTTTTTTTAAATTGATTTTTTTTTAATCTAAATTTCATCTTCCAAAATTTAATTTACCGAAACCTTATTTCATGTTTATTTTATTCTTTAATTTTTTATGAGTTTATCTCAGTCATGTGTCCAAGGTTATGAGGCTAATTGGTTAACCCAAATTTACTTGATTTTTTCATCATTTTTTTAATGTATTTTTTCTAGTTTTACCCTCTAATATCGAGTTATTTGATAATTAAATTTTATAATTTTATTCAGTATGATTTTGATGAGATTACTGTGATACCACAAACAAATACAAATTTTGCAAGCTAACCACGATGAACTCAAGTTGAGTTTTTTTTTATAATGTTTTTTTTGTTATTTTATTTGTTATTGCTGTAATTTTTTTTAATATTATTTAAATTACTCAAGCTTTTTAAAAATAATTATGTCAATGATCCAAGTCTCAGGGCAACTCCAACAGAGTGCCATTTCCAGAGCCAAAAATAGAAAACAAATTGTTTAGCATGTTTATTTAATTTTATACACTCTAATAGGAATGTCATTTGCATAGCAAAAAATAGCTTCCCGTGCATGAGATAGCACCTCATGCAGAGAAGGCAAAAATTTGGGCCCATCTTGGGGCCACCTTCTATATATATATATATATTAGAAAATAATATAATTATATCAAAAATATTATTTAAAAATATCTCAACAAGAAAGTAAAAAATTATATACAAAATTAATAATTATATTGTTGGAGGGTTTTTTAAAAGAAATTATTTAATTATATAACTTATTTCTATTAATTATATAATTAATTGCATAATTAAACTACATACAAAATAATTATATTATATTTAAAATAATATAAAAAAACTCTTCAAAATAGCTTTTTATTATTGGAGCACATATCAAAAAAAAAACCAATATATATACTATTCAAAAAATCATTTTAGAGATTTGGCTCTCCAAAATAGCTCTTGCCATTGAAGTTGTTCTCAATTTGTTTTTTCTGGAATTCTTATATTATCTTGGCATTATTTTTGGATGTTAAAAAAAAGGTACCGGCCAGGAGGGTAGGGTATGCCCCTATCTATTAACCTTTAAAATATACATGGACGCAAGATGTCACGGGTTTCAATTCTCTTCTGGGAGTATTTTAGCTTTCAAAAAGTGTTTTCAGTATTTCTTTTTAGCTCCGTGTGTTTTGTAGCTCGGACCAATTCCATTTGTCCGTAGGAATACGACTCCCCTGCCCCCATTCACTACTATGTTCGAATTGTGTTTTAAAATTATTTTTTTTTAAAATAAAAAATAAAAATATTTTTTTTTTAATTTAAATTAATTTATTTTTTAATATTTTTAAATTATTTTCATGTGCTAGTATTAGAAATGATTTAAAAAAAAATAAAAAACAATATTTTGATACATTTTTTAACGAAAAACACTTTTAAAAGTAACTGCAACCACTCTCAAACACTTATTAACACTAATGGGGTGTTTGACACTGTCTTTCAAAAGTGTTTTTAAAAAAAATTCAAAATTTTTATTTTATTTTATTTTATTATTTTAAATTAAATATTTTTTGTTTTTTTAAATAATTTTCATGTATTGGTGTTAAAAATAATTTTTAAAAAATATTTTTTTTATTTTAATATATTTTTGAAAAAAATATTTTCAGAAACATATTCTAAAATAAACTTAGTCAAACAGTCACTAAACTGTACCTAGCTATACAATGATTGTGGGTTACCACGTTAAAAAAATAAAAATAAAAATCAGAATATTATGCATCGTCCAATATCTGTGGAGAATCCCAATTCCTGGCCCTCCCCAGCACATGGATGCCTGGGAGAGGAGACGATCGGCATATCTAGGAACGACAGCAAGCATCGTACACGTGCACAGCCGTGTATAGATATATGCCCACAATGTACACGTACGATGTAGACACGTCATTAGCTACCCACGATGGCAATTTTCAACTGTAGCATTTTCATGTAGCAAATTATTATTATTATTATCTAATATACTCAAAAAGATCAGCTGGTTACTGTTCACTGTGAGTGTTTTCACTGTGGATTACAATAGTGTTTTTGATCCGGTTCGGTTTTTGGGTCAGTTCGGTTCGGGTCTCTGGGCCACCAGTTTTTTTTTTTTACCTCCGATCAAAGAACAGAATTAGTGCTTTAATTTGACTTCTTTCCATCCATCACCCGACTCAGTCCCGCCGATCGGGAAGATCCAAAGAACCCATCCATTTCAAAAGCAAAATAAATACAAGAAACGAAAGCTAAAGAGAGAGATTTTTACCTCCGATCAAAGAATAGAATTAGTGCTTTAATTTGACTTCTTTCCATCCATCACCGGACTCGGTCCCGTCGATCGGGAAGATCCAAAGAACCCATCCATTTGAAAAGCAGAATAAATAAAAGAAAAAAAAGCCAAAGAGAGAATAAAAGCCTTTTATTCGTAGATCGGGGATTGGGGGATAGTCAATAGATTAGTGCAAGCGAACTCTCCTTGCCGCTTCCTTCTTTCCCGTGGGTTCAAGCTTCGAGTACTTTCTATTTTAATTTTAAAATCCCTGAATAGAGATTGGGATGATTGACCCCAGGTTCCGGGACGAGAATTAGGTAAACTAGAGTTGGAACCAGGAATGGATTAGCGATCAGAGTCTGTAGTGAGAAGAGTAGAAATTGGAAGATCTTTCTTTGAAAGAGATCTTTTGATGAGGGAGCCCTTCTTCACCTGAACTCTGATTCCATTCAAAAAAGCAATTGGAAAGGAAAGAAAGACCACCGACAGCAATAAAAGAGAAATTGGAAAAATAAACTTTGTATTACAATATTGTTTTTTTTGGTCGGTTTGGTTCGGGTCTCTGGGTCACTATTTTTTTATTATTATTATTTTGCAAAGTAAAATAATCATTATACCCTACAATAAGACAAAATCCAAGAGTTACCGATGGTGTCACACTAATTTCACATTTCTGGATCAGATGCTATTCGGATTTTTTTAATATTTTTTGTACAGTAAATAACCATTCTATCCTCAAATAAGACAAAAACCAAGAGTTGCAGGAGGGTGTATCACGGTAATTGCAGATTCCATTTCACAGTAAAATAACCCTTTTACCCTCACATAGGACAAAAATCAAGGGTTGTCTGCGAGGGCGTTTCAGATTTTTCATATTTTTCTAAAATATCTAAATATTTATCTACCCCCAATATGACAAAATAAAAGAGTTGGTTGTATGGATGTTTAGATAATTTACCATTTTTCATTATTATTTTCCTGCGGGCATTGTGGGAGCGTTTGACACACGCGCCGACAGTTTTCTTCGAGACGCTCCATTCGGGCGGCGTGTTATGGTGGCGGAAAATATTCATCTAGCGTCTCAGTGGATTCGCCGCCGTCTCCTCTTCCTCATGGTGTGGTGCGTGACCGCACAAGGTGGACGGAGACGTAGCGATGGTCAGTTGAACTTTTCCCCCCCTTTTCTCTCTCCTTCACGCTAAACTACAATGCAGCCCCCGAATTTATGGTTGTTTCATTTCAGTTCTTGATCGTTTAATTGTGTTGTATGATCCTTATTTCTGTTTGTAAGTTTAGATTTGTTTCAATTGTGTCTTTCAATTGAAATTGATTATATATTATATTTTTATTCCAGTGCTTATTCTTTTAATTTTGGGTTTGGTTTTAAATCCTTTAATATTTTCGGTGCCGAAGATTTGATTTTTTTCAATTTTTTCATTTGATTGAAATTGATAATATATTTGGTTTTCATTTCGGCCCTAATACTTTTAATTTTTAATTTTAATTCTTTTATTTTTTATTTCTTAAATAATCCCTATTTTTGTCCATGTTTATATATATGTGCTTTTAGCTTCAGCTTTTAATTTTTATTATTTTCTCTTTTGTTGAGGTAATATTTTTTTAAAAAAATTGTTCTTAAAATTTAGTTTGTGTTTATGATCATTTGAAAATTGATATTTTTTTCCTCTTTGTTTTTTTCTTTTAGTTTTCTTTTATTATTTTCACGTGAAATGATTTTTTTTTAGCTAATACCTTTTTTTTTTGCTCTTTCGTTAAAATTTTTAGGCTTTTTTTATTATTTGATTGAATTTTTTTTCCAATTATTAACACAATAATAATAATAATTTTTAGTTTTTTTTACTTTCTCTTTTGTTAATTTTTTGAGTTTTTTTTTCCTCGGGGTAATTGAATAAGTTTTATTGTTTTAACAATAATAGTAATGATATTTTTGGATGTTAAAGCTTCGATGTTGTTGTTGTTATAATAAAGTGTGTTGATGTATTTCATTATATCAAATCATGTATATATAGATGTTATATTTTATTTTTGAGCTAATAAAATCTATTAATTATTTCAATCCCAACAGTTATAAAAATTATTTACTCGGCCCGCAACGTAGTGCGGGCAATTTAACTAGTGAAGATCCAAACTTATTCATAAACCCAATTTCAAAAATGTCTAAAAAACCTTATGACCTATTTTTTCTTGGGCCCAATCACGGGGCAGATATCCCATGGCTATTAATTTTTAGTTGGATAAAATAAATAGAATACAACTCATAAGATAACAAAATATTACAGAGAGAAAGTTACCCTCAATCACTTTTCTTCACAAAAGAACAAAGCTCATGAGCAATAAATACATCATGAGACTTTCAAACAAATGTTGTTTCTTAATAATAAAAAAGTGTGTGATATGATTTTAGAAGCACCAATCGAAGGTCTAATTGTAAAGGAATATCGTTTTTGGAGATTTTTGGTGTTAATTAAAAAAATAATTAATGAAGTTAAGGACTTAATTGAACATACCAAAAACAAAAACCGATCCATGAAAGTTGCTTGACTTCAGTGATTGAAACCCAAGAAATTAAGGACCCAATTAAAGAGAACTGAAAGTTTATTTACCAATCAGAAACTTTATTGGTCAAATCAGAAACCAAGAACTAAAGCAGAAAAACACTCAAATCTAGGATCAAAGTTTGATTTCAGAAGGGGTTAAAACTGCAATCAATTTAGTGTTTAAGAGTAACTAGGGGTAAAATTAAACTAATTAAATAAGTAAAGGTGCAATTGAAGTTTGACAAATCCCAAATCAGAAAACCCTAATATTTAGGGATTAGTCAAAAGACGTTGTCTTACAAATATTATACACCTTATTTGTCACGACCCGATTCCTGGATCCGTGACCAGCACATAGACATGGTTCCCCTCCAAGGTTCCACACCTATGCGAACCCAAACTTACACAATCTTATCATTCATATTCAGAGTTCAACGCAGCGGAAATAACAAAGTAAAGTTTATAACATAATTCAATTGTCTTTATACAAGAGTTGATTACATATTGTTATAATTGTGGAGCACTAACTAGACATATGAACAAAAAGTATCGGCTACAACCAAAATAGCAGGTTCCAAGAGTTGGACAAAAATGACCTGCTAGCAAGCTACGACCCTGAAAATAATGAATAATGAGGGGGTGAGTTCAACAACTCAGTGAGTAGATAATATCCAATATACACATACGAGATAATATAGCAATGAGAAGTATATTATCGAATCGGCTCAAAGTTCTTACAACAAGTTTCTCAAATAGGTCATAACAAGAATTTAAAGGTAAAGCTCGTCAGAAAATCAGAATGCAATGAGCATGAGGCTCCGTACTGTGGGATGATCAGTCCACACAGGTTGGTGACTCCCCCGACCAACTAGGGTTTCAGATACGATGTGCACAAAGGCTAACACTACCCTGTTAGCATGGGTATTCTGACTGGCATACCATAGGTATATCTTATAATCAAACAAACATATTCATATCTCAAGGCTCAACTCATGGTATCAATCAAATGAGGAGCTATCATTTCACAAATAGATATAGGCTCATATCAAGAACGTATATTCAACAAATGATTATGCTTTATCGTATCAAGAATATAATCAAGGTATATATTATCAAAGAGCATAATCCAATTCATACTAGCAAATTCAAATATTTATACTATTTCTCATGCATATTAAATGTTATCCACTCACCGGACTCAAAAGCAGACAAGTTCCAAAAGCAGAATGTTGATGAAATCTTACTGATGTCCCGCGGGTAGAATATCGGGATTATCTGAATATATAAAAGAAGATATACTCAAAAATGACTCAAAAGAAGTAAAATACCTTTAATAACATATCTAAGAGTTCAAATCATAATCCTATGTGTTTTTGAATCAAACTATCCATTTCTTCGCAAAAACCTAAAACAAAGGTTTCTTCCGAAATCTAATTCCAAAATACACAATTCGTAAAATTGATATTAATCCATCAAATGAGCTTCAATTATCCATCAAACCAATCTGAAATACTAATATTTCTCTTAGGGACCATTCTGAATTTTTCTTATATTTTTAGGGTCAAATTGTAATTTTATCAAATTGAAGGACTAAATTGAACACTTCATAAATTCATAGCTATCCTAAAATCTTGTCCATAATTCATCCTCAATTCTGTCCAGAATCTCCAATTTCACCCCAGGGACGAAACTGTAATTTTTCCAAAGTTCAGGGACTAAATTGAAATTTTCACAAAAAGGACCAAAATGAATTTTCATCATCTTCAACCTCAACCCAGAATTTCCAGCAAGGGATTTTCCAATTTTCTCAACATTACTTCACCATTTATCAACATTTTCTTACACCAAACACCAAATACCTTCAAAATCATCTATAATCAAACTAATTAAACCATTACCCAACACATTCAACCCTTAACATCTCTCTTAATTCATCAATCAAACCCAAATAAAATTCTCAAACCCTAACAATCAATACAAGCAAAAATCATAGCTAATAATCACATTTATACATAATAAAACACACACATTACCTTAACAACTTATTTCTCCTTCTTCTTTTCTCCTCCTCTTCTCTTTCCCTCTTTTCTCTTCTTCTTCTTCCTCTCTTCCTCTCTTCCCGATTCTCTCTCTCAAATTTCAGACCTATTCCTTTCTTTTTTGTTTTTCCTTTTTCTTTTCTCTTCTTTTCTATTTATATTTATAAGCTTATGCAATTACTACCCTACCCTTAATTTATTTACACACCTAATTCTAAGCCACCAAGGAAACTAAATAAATGTTTGAATATGTACCGAGATTATCAAAAAGATAAGGATATTCCTCACGCATCTTATCCTTAAGTTCCCATGTCGCTTCTTCAATTGAATGACCTTTCCACTTCACCTTCACCGAAGCTATATCCTTCGACCTTAGCTTTCTAACTTGTCGGTCCACTATAGTTGCTAGTTGCACCTCATAAGTCACATCATCTCGTAACTGAACTGGATGCACTTCTAACACATGAGATGGATCCGGCATATACTTCCGTAGCATAGAAACATGACCAATACATTTTGTTTCTATTAAAAAAATAGAATAAATTGGAGCAAATTTTATCTTACTTAAAATTTCAGTCGTTCCAGAAATTCCACTCAAATTCCATCCGGAACGTTTTGGTTCCATTCCGCTCATTCCGTTCCGGTCAAATAATGTTTTTTTTTAAATAATAAATAGTTTTGCAATATCAATCATATCTCTTAATCTGATTGTTAGATTGAGATGAAATTTTCCGAGAAGTCTCTTGATATATTTATATATATTATGTTAAAATATCAAAGCAATTAGAGAATGTAATGACCTTGTGAGATTGATGATGACATTCTCGTAATATTATATATATTTATAATTTTGTTCAAAAAATTTATTTTATTGTGTCTTTTTTTATATTAAATTTTCTCAATTTCATTATTCAACAACGAGTTTATTATGAATTGAATTTTATAATTTTATTTGCTTTATTTAAGGTTATCATGGTTTTATAAGTTATAACGAAGGTCACACATTTGAAAGGTTAACCTAGGTTGACCAGAGTTGATTCAATATATCATTGTTTCAATATTTTTTTAAGATGTAAACTTGGTTTTTTTTAGTTAAATTATATTTTTATCAATTTCTCATGTTATCTTTGAACTCATCAAGTCGGTCGAGTTATATCAGTTCAACTCTCATTTTCTTACTTATGTTTGAAATTTAAATTACACAATTCTAAATAATTTTATTTTTGGATTTGAACTAATTTTTTTTTGAATATATATATATATATATATAGTACATCCATGAAATAGAACACCAAAACACTTCAAAACCAAAATATTTTATTCCAATTGAAAAAACAAATCACCAACCAAAATGAAATTGACAACCTTGTCTAAAACTGCTGAATGAATCTCCAATTCCACTTCACGATAACCCAGCTGATAATGTAGTATTTTGAAAATTATAAAAAGGGAAAATACATGAGTGCCCTTGGTGGCTTAGAATTAGGTGTGTAAATAAATTAAGGGTAGGGTAGTAATTGCATAAGCTTATAAATATAAATAGAAAAGAAGAGAAAAGAAAAAGGAAAAAAAGAAAAAGAAAGGAGTAGGTCTGAAATTGAGAGAGAGAATCGGGAAGAGAGGAAGAAAGAAGAAGAAGAAGAGAAAAGAGGGAAAGAGAAGAGGAGGAGAAAAGAAGAAGGAGAAATAAGTTGTTAAGGTAATGTGTGTGTTTTATTATAAATAAATGTGATTATTAGCTATGATTTTTGCTTGTATTGATTGTTAGGGTTTGAGAATTTTATTTAGGTTTGATTGATGAATTAAGAGAGATGTTAAGGGTTGAATGTTTTGGGTAATGATTTAATTAGTTTGATTGTAGATGATTTTGAAGGTATTTGGTGTTTGGTGTAAGAAAATGTTGATAAATGGTGAAGTAATGTTGAGAAAATTGGAAAATCCCTTGCTGGAAATTCTGGGTTGAGGTTGAAGATGATGAAAATTAATTTTGGTCCTTTTTGTGAAAATTTCAATTTAGTCCCTGAACTTTGGAAAAATTATAGTTTGGTCCCTGGGGTGAAATTGGTGATTCTGGACAGAATTAAGGATGAATTATGGACAAGATTTTAGGATAGCTATGAATTTATGAAGTGTTCAATTTAGTCCTTCAATATGATAAAATTACAATTTGACCCTAAAAATATAAGAAAATTTCAGAATGGTCCCTAAGAGAAATATTAGTATTTCAGATTGGTTTGATGGATAATTGAAGCTCATTTGATGGATTAATATCAATTTTATGAATTGTGTATTTTGGAATTAGATTTCGGAAGAAACCTTTGTTTTAGGTTTTTGCGAAGAAATTGATAGTTTGATTCAAAAACACATAGGATTATGATTTGAACTCTTAGATATGTTATTAAAGGTATTTTACTTCTTTTGAGTCATTGTTGAGTATATCTTCTTTTATATATTCAGATAATCCCGATATTCTACCCGCAGGACATCAGTAAAGTTTCATCAACATTCTGCTTTTGGAACTTGTCTGCTTTTGAGTCCGGTGAGTGGATAATATTTAATATGCATGAGAAATAGTATAAATATTTGAAATTGCTAGTATGAATTGGATTATGCTTTTTGATAATATATACCTTGATTATATTCTTGATACGATAAAGCATAATCATTTGTTGAATATACGTTCTTGATATGAGCCTATATCTGTTTGTGAAATGATAGCTTCTCACTTGATTGATACCATGAGTTGAGCCTTGAGATATGAATATGTTTGTTTGATTATAAGATATACCTATGGTATGCCAGTCAGAATACCCATGCTAACAGGGTAGTGTTAGCCTTTGTGCACATCGTATCTGAAACCCTAGTTGGTCGGGGGAGTCACCAACCTGTGTGGACTGATCATCCCACAGTACGGAGCCTCATGCTCATTGCATTCTGATTTTCTGACGAGCTTTACCTATACATTCTTGTTATGACCTATTTGAGAAACTTGTTGTAAGAACTTTGAGCCGATTCGATAATATACTTCTCATTGCTATATTATCTCGTATGTGTATATTGGATATTATCTACTCACTGAGTTGTTGAACTCACCCCCTCATTATTCATTATTTTCAGGCTCATAGCTTGCTAGCAGGTCATTTTTGTCCAACTCTTGGAACTTGCTATTTTGGTTGTAGGCGACACTTTTTGTTCATATGTCTAGTTAGTGCTCCACAATTATAACAATATGTAATCAACTCTTGTATAAAGACAATCGAATTTTGTTATAAAGTTTACTTTGTTATTTCCGCTGCGTTAAATTCTGAAGTTGAATGATAAGTTTGTGTGTAAGTTTGGGTTCGCATAGGTGTGGAACCTTGGAGGGGGACCATGCCTATGTGCCGGTCACGGATCCGGAAATCGGGTCGTGACAGATAAGCAGTTCATGTTCCTGCTTACCAGATGAACAAGTGCATAAATTAGCTCCAAAACCAAACAGCCCGCCAGAAACAGCTGAACCAGGATTCCCTTTACTTGAACCACCCTAATCCAACCATTACTAGATCGAGTCCATGCAATTCCATTTCGCCAGGACCACAAGTAGGGTTTTCTATAAGAGACATCAGCTCAATCCTCTTGTCAAAGCTAACAGAAGTGAAACAATTCCATTTATTATTGGTCACCAAATTCTTACAAATGGAACTGGCTCTCCAGCATCTGCGGAAAACATCCTCTTCATTAGGACACTCGTAGCAGCATGCAGATTCGGCAATACGTCTATCGAATCGCAGGCTATTTGTCATAAGTCTAGCATTGGCCATGGGCCAAGATGATTCCTTATTCGCTGAGGGCCATCCCACTTCCAAGCCATTGACCAAATCTTATACCTAAGTGATAGTTAGTCTACGGTGAAACAACGCGTACCACAGCAGAAGTAGCACGCCCTTTGAAGCTAGTTTCCTCGAAATTGCTCTGAGGTCTGTTGAGGGGAGACTTCTGCACTCTTTCCTTGATTTAAAACTTGGTCAAATATTGAAGCTCTTGGAAATTGCTGGCGAGCTGCCTTTTACGATTATGAGGGAACATCTTTTTGAAAGGAAAAATGGCTTGACATTGGATCACGCCATTAGAATACTACTTTAACGAAGGCTACTAGCAATTTACAGAAGCACGCCTTCTTACAAAGAACTAAAGGAAATCGCAATGACATAATTTCAAATAAAAGGTTCGTCTGCATTCTTGGAGAGCAATCATTATCAGAAAACAATGGCTACCGAAGCCAGTTCAAGTTGATTTCCTTATGGACCCTTATCGTCAGAGATGGAAGGCAGGGTTTGAAATGCCTCCATGACTCGGCAGTTTCTTCATCGCCTATTACTTCTTTTAGGTTGAAAAGATTCATAACTGATGATGGCAATTCACAACCTGAGCACTCTATCATGTAGAGCTTTCTCAGATTATGCAACTGACCAATCTGTTCTGGCAATTCCTTTACACCAAAGCAGTCGGATAAGTCAAGAATCTGCAACTTTTGAAGTCCTCCGATTGTTCCCGGTAACTCGGTCAATTCGATGCAGGAGTTGAGTCTAAGGACCTCCAAATCAAGTAGATTTCCCATGTCTTCTGGAAGTGCCAAGAGCTTATGGCAATTTGTGATACTGAGTTTTCTTAGCAGGACAAGATCACAGAATCCAGCTGGCAATTCCTCCAGATCGTTGCAGTAGTCAATGGTGAGGTCGACTAACTTTGGGAATGCATCCGAAATCTTATTGGTAGATTTATTAAAAGCTTGACCAATATTGCACATGACCAGGGACATCTTTTCTAGCTTCCTCCATTTCATTGAAGTCAAGAAAAGGGATGGAATGGAAACCTTTTCCAGTCTTATTCTCTTTAGATTTGATAAAGAACCAAGAAGTGGGAAATTGCTGACTTCAGCTGGAACGAACCCATAATTGTAAAGTACTAAAACTTTTAGCTTATTCATTCCTTCTATGAACTCAGGCAACGAGTATTTCCCTGTCTGAAAATTCAGAAGTAAGACCTCAACTTCCGGCGCTTGCATTGAGGGCCAACTTGATGAGAATGTTTCATCTGCAAACAAGGTGATGAAAATACAAAAGTATTAAAAACTTGCTGTGTATGTTTGGTGGGCGCGCGAATGCATGTGTGCAGAGGCCAGACTCTCTTTGCATTAAGATAAATTACCTGTTGAGATAGATAAGAGTTTCGCCCGGATTGATAGCTCATTTTCTTCCGTCAACCACTCATGGATTTTATTTTCATTTATCTCCAGAATTACTCGTTTCCTATGCTCAATGCCTTTTGAGTTGCTTTCACGGATGGCCAGCTCCCTGAGCAGGTCATGCTGCGTGACAAAATGCTCATTATAAGAACCATCGTCTTCGTTTGCATCTTTCCTGGTGAATCACAGAAGTTTATCGCAAGTTAATTGAAATGAATAACATAAAAGGAGTTCTAATGACCATCAAAAGTTGCAATCATAACAGTTGAAGCTGGTCATCCATCAGCGAAACCCAGAAAGATAAGCCAAGTTGGTACTGGTTTTGTTATGATATTTCCATGATTTTGTTATAATATTTTCCAGGATAACTCATTTTATATATAAAGGTCCATGTAGTCGAAGGATCCATATGATATTCATAGAATCGATGTTTGATGTGAAGATTCCACATACTATAATAGAACAGATACCCTGGCCACGAGAATGTCAATAGGGTTCATTGCTATCATACCTTGTAACTATAACTTCAATCAAATTCCTATCAGAGAGTTGGTGGAGATTGGCAATGGCTTCATCTTCATCTAGGTTATACAATTCTGCCCACATATCAATAAGGGTAGTGGCAGGAATCCTCTGGTCTTCAGGGAATGAACCAAGGTCCATGAAACATTCCTTGGCTACTACTTTATCATTCAAGGCTTCCACAGTGCTTTGAAGGCAATTGAGAACTTCATGTTCGGTAAGAATAGAAGCAGCTTTAGAGCATTCCCTAAGTCTCTTACGCCATTCTGCAGCAGACTTCCGGCACAAAGATTTTCCAACCACTGAAATGACTAGAGGAAATCCCCGGCAGCATTTTACCATCTGCAATTCAGTCCCATCAGAAAAATCAGTCATTCCGTGCAGGTTGGTGGGCAGCAACAAACTAAAAATAAAGTTGCATTGTGTAAACACATCGATTGTTTCTGAAAGGTTTAAAATGGATGTTTTTCTTTTCTTTTCTTTTCTATAGTTGCAAAATTGTAAGATATCATCCCTGGAGTAAATTTACAGCGGAATTTATATTTGAACGTCAGATAGCACTTGATAAGACAACAAATAACTAAGCACAAGTGCATGCTAATTCAGAGAGTCAAAATATTGGACACAGAATATTTGTTCACTAAATTGTATTTATGTAGAAGGTGAAAACCAAATAAAAATGAGCCAATAAGCATTCATAATTGCAGGTTGATAAATCACCTCCTCTAGAGTTTGTTGATCTGGAGCATATGACTGCTGATCCCGTGGTAATGCAATTCTCTGAAAAAAAGTCACTGCATCTGCATGATTCAATGGTTTCAATTTATATGAGGATCCAAAACTTGGAAATTCATATCTTGATGTCACCAAAATCTTGTAATTTTCTAGTCGGAACTTGAGCTTGTGAAGAATAGATTCCGATCCAGGCCAAACATCATCAAGGACCAATAACACTGGATCTGGATCCAGGCCAAACATCAACAAACGTTCCAAATGGTTAACTGCATCTTCTTCACTTTGAAAATCAGGTAACTGGAGATCCTTATGCTGGAATATATTCTTCACAATTACCATCAGGTTTCGCAGCTTTGGAACGTTGAGAAAAAAGATGTTGCTCTTGAATTTAGCTGAAAGTCGGAAAAGAAGAAAGCTGTAATGAAATTTCTTCAGATATTCTTACGATTTCACATATACTACAGGAGCCTACATGTGGAACTCCAAATTATAATCCACAGAAAAACTAAAAGCAAAATATGGGAATTGCTTCATTTACTCTGCTAAAGAGTTCCAAGTAATGAACTGTGTCTATAATATTATACATAGATTCTTGAACCAATACATTTTCTTATTTCAATCAATAAAAGACCAACAATTCAACAAGAGAATGTACAGGAATCTCTATAGAGATACGAATCAGACAAGTAAAAACAAAAAGGAAGACAGCAGCAATTTGCCTAACATGATCATAGCACCTGTATAATAACTAAAACACTCTTTTACCATCAAAAATGGATACAAATAGTCGGACGAAAAATAAGCAGAAGAGGTAGAAAGACAAGAGGAGGTAGTCGAAAGAACTCTCAAGTAGTAAATGTGTACCTTTAACATCCTCAAGCTGACAAAGTGCTGTAGCCAGTGTTGTCTTTCCACATCCTCCGGGAGCCGATATCACAATATGCTGCGATGTCTCATCTTTAAGCAGCTTTATCCTCAATTCACTCAATGGAATCTCGAATCCAACAGGATCCACTTTCAGTAGAGGAGGTGAGCATACACAAGGTAAACGAATATTACTATTGATTGAATCCAATCTATCAACATTGCTTAGAGTCGTCATTAGCTTCCCGATGTCATCCCTTAACTGTTTTACCTCAGAAAAAACATTATTCACACCAGCCAAAGTCCAATCTTGTTTAACCTTAATCTCTTTTGTATCTGCTACTCCCTCTAATTGCAAAACAATGTTAATATGATCACGAATATCCTTTTCTAATTTGAGAAGTTTCTTGTTAGAAATAGGCCTCTTCAAACAGTTGTATTTATGGATTTTTGAGCATCTTCGGACTAAATCTCTGCCGTCTGACATTAATCCTTGGAGCCTTTCGAGTTGATGTGGCTGATCAAGTTCTCTGTTGAGAGTTTCTATTCTGTTGATATTTGGAGCCATGTCTTCTATCATCTTCTGTAGACGCTCCAAGCTTGGCTTGAACTGGGAGTTGTTTTTCAGTACTATTAAAACAATCTTTAATAAATCACCAAAAAGTAACTCGAAACCAGCCCCAGCAAGTGCTGGTACCGCAAGATGACTTGCCATGGCTTCTTTTTCAGAAAGAAAAACCAGCTAATTTTAGTACAACAACTAGCGAGGAACTGAAGTTAAGAGGAAAATGGTTTCTGGGGTGTTTTGGGTTGATGGAAATCTTTTCCGGGGAACTGGATTTCCTGTCTTGTTTTCTTGCTTGAGAAACAATGTAAAGCGTCATTATATGCTTGATGTCTTGTGTTGAAGATTTGTAAAGTGTGTGGACTTGAGACGACTGACTTTTCAACCTTATATTATTTCTATGTTTGGTGACAATAACCTTAGCCAAAAATGTTGATACATTTTTCAATAATGATGGAAATTACAATACAGTGGTAATTAAAAAGTGTTTTTTTATATGAAAATACATTAAAATATTGTTATTTTTTATTTATTAAAATTTCTTTTTAACATAGCATATCAAAATATTAAAAAAATATAAAAATATAAAAATTAATTTTAATTTTAAAAATTACATTTAAATGGTATTTGAGAGTGTGATTCCGGTTGATTTTCAAAAAGTTTTTCATTTAAAAATGTATTAAAATAATATTAAGTTGAAGACTTGAAGGCTTTCAATAGCTAAAAGACTTAAGATAGTGTTTTATTTTAATGAATTTGTATTGTGTTTTAAGGGAATATTTAAAGTATATTTTATTTGTAATTTGAAGGTTTTTTAAACTTTCTAATATTGATACATACCTTGATGATGCTGAATGAAAAAAAAAAAAAAACCTGCTACAGTCAAGTCAACGGTTGAGGCAGGTCGGGGCCATGGTAAGGAATTTCATGGCAGCTTCCTCCTCAGTGCATTGAACTTTCAGGCTCTACACTCTTTCCAACTTTTATTGACCGCTGGTCCACTATATATATATATGAGCATAAAGTTGATGCTAGCTAGTAGATTTCTAAGAAACAACGTTCACCAAAAGACTGGCGTCCAATTTCTACTTATCCTCTCTGATTTCAATCCTAGAAGTATATTTTATTATATTTTCTCCCCTTTAAATACATATATCTTATGCAACTCGGGTTTTTCTTCACAACTCACCCAAAAATTATAAAAAGACATGAATAAATTCATATTTCATCTATTTAATATTTTTGTTTTAGAAATTTGAATCGTATATATTGTATAGCATATTCAAGATTTATTTATATTAGATTCGAATAAAGATGTGTGTGTGAAGTTTTGAGAGGTCATATATATACAATGAAGGAGGTTATTTTACTTTTATTTTATTTTTATTTCCATGCATTTTTCTTTCATTAAATGCTTTTTTTAGCCTTTTTCTTGCAATATTTCTTTCAATACCTTATTTATTTTGATTAGTCATCATAGTTGATCTTAATTGGAACTAATTATGGCAGTTACAAACAAACAAACATGCAACTATTTGATTGATAATCAGTTTTATCAATCTTTATTTTTTATTCTCGTATCATTAAATAAAAAATATTTTTTTAGTCTAGTGGGGTCCATACTCGGGTTATAGACTTTGATGATTATTCCTATATTTTATATCCTACTTTACAATAGTGATGTTTTTTAGTTCCAATTTTAATAAATAATGAGAATTCACATATTTTTAATTAAAAAATGAAATTGTACATGCAATTTTCGTAAAGGTAGCAAGGGCAAAAACATTATAGAGTGATTATCATTTCTCTGTTTATTTTTTTATTGATCCTATAAAGTCGAAGAATGATTTTTTATAAATATCATTGTGAATATTTTTAATAATCATAATAATCAATTCACAATTTAATTATATTGAAAGAATAAAGGGTGTAAGTGATTCAAATCCAAACTAGCTATTAATCTATAATAAACTATGAAAAGCTTAAGAGATTTTGAAATTCATTTTTCTTTACTCTTTATCTTGAACCAAAAAAATAACAATACTGATGGATGGATGTTTACAGCATAAGCATTTTCTAGTCCTCAAGGGTCATGGCGTGGTGACAGAAGACTTGTGATCTGCATAACAGGTCTCAAATTCAAGTCAGGGCGTGCACCCCTTGTTAGAGCATAGGATAACTGAGATTTTACTTGCTCATTTGGGCTCACAAAAGACGCTTTCCAGGAGGTGTGGTTTCCTCGCATCCAAAAAAAAGTAAATATTTTCTAGTTTACAACATAAAACTTCATATATTTTTAAAAACAAAATAATACTGCAAAAACAAACAAACTAATAGATTAATGTTTGTTTTTATTATATTTGTATTGTGTTTGAAAGGTTTTCTTAAAGTATATTTAAATAGTAATTTGATGATTTTTTCAAAAAATATTAAATGATTTTAATATTAATATTTTATAAAACTGCTACAGTAAAGTCAACAGTTGAGGTAGGTGGAGACATGGCAAGGGTGGTGGTAATTTGCAATTGGGAATTTCATTGCAGCTTCCTCCTCGGAGTATTGAACTTTCACTCTCTAGAATTTTTCCAACTTTTATTCCCCGTTGGTCCACTGAGAATCAATTAGATTCTTCAAGGGGCTTTCCATGAAGGATGATCTAATGGTTCAAATTCAAAAAGAAAGCAACGTTCTTAATTAATATTTTTTTATGAACTATATATTTAGAAATATACAATATATTTAATAAAGAGTTAATATAATAAATAATAACAATGAATATTAAAAGAATAGAAAAAACACTAATTTCATATGACTTTGTAATGGTATATGTTTTTTTTTCCTTCTCTCAACAATGCATCAATTTATAGGCACATGTACATAAATACTTATAAACTTAAAAGACGCAAGAAATACAGATTCAAATGAACTTATAAAGATTCAAATGAATTTTAGAATGATGAATAAACATAATAAGTAAGGGATGTAAGAAGGTATCTAGACATCCACATATATAATGTATAATTTTATAACACTTGTCCTTGAATGTCTATTGTACAACTTTACGCATTGAAAATTGTCTCATTAAAAACCTTACTAGGAAAACCCAATGGGAAAAAATCTTTGTTAAAGAAAATAAAGTGCAATGCGTATTAACTCTCTCATGAATATATCACCTCAAATCTTGAAGTTGTCGTATTTCAATATTGTGTCGCAATCCTTCAAATGTTGTAGTTGGTAATGCTTTAGTGAACAAATATGCTAGATTATCTTTTTTGGAGTGAATTTGTTGAGCATCAATATCACTACACTTATCAAGTTCATATGTGAAAAAGAATTTTGGTGAGATGTGCTTTGTTCTATCATCTTTGATGTATCATTCCTTTAATTGAGCTATGCATGCATCATTGTCTTCATACAGAGTGGTTGAAGTTTCTCTGTTGGAGGATAAACCACATGTTTTACGAATATGTTGAGCTATGGATCTTAGCAACATGCATTCTCCACTTGCTTCACGGATTGCAAGTATTTCAACATGATTAGATGAAGTGACAACTAATGTTTGTTTTGTAGATCTCCATGATATAACAATATTAACACACATAAGGAGATAATCTATTTGAGATCGCCGCTTATATAGATCAAATAATTATTTTACATCCACTACAAGAATTAATTGTTTTAGTAACGAAATTGTTGTCGGTATTGTAATGTAATTTCTATCAATAATTATTTTACTGACAAATACATGGACAAGAACAATCCGTTAGTAAAATAGTCATCGATAATATAGTTTTCGTTAGTGGCTCCATCCACAGTGGTCCCACCGATGGAACAACTATAATTTCATTGGTATATTCCGTCATTGAGGCCATTAGAATATACCATCGATGATTCCATCGTTAACATTCCACCAACGATTCCATCAGTGTCACTTTGTTGGTATAGCCATCGATAATAGTGATTTAGTCCAACTCTCTGAAAATACCAATGGAACATTCTATTAGTATAATCATCGATCATAATGGTATTTTGAGTAGTTTTTGTCTAACTCTTTGGAAAATAACAACAGAACGTTCCGTTGGTATAACCATTGCTAATAGTGATATTTTGATTAATTTATGCCCAACTCTCTTGAAAATAAAGACATAATATTTTGTCGGTAGAACCATCGGTAAAAGTGGTATTTTGAGTAATTTCTATCTAATTCTCTAGAAAATACTGATAGAACGTTCCATCTGTAATTATGTCACTGCTATTTTTAAACAAATAGAAAAATAATTTCAATAATATAAAAAATAAATTAAAATTCAAAATATATTTGAAATTAGATTAAACTAATTTAAATTCAAATATTTATTACAAATTATTAAATTTTTAACATTCAAAATTCAAAAATAATAAATATAAAACAGAGATGGTGTTGCAGAAAAAGGTGAAGGAGGAGGAGGACGATTGGGATTGTGGGATGTAAAAGGAGAAGTGTGTGGATCACCTCAGTATGATTGCATCTGTATAACTATTCAACTCAATGTGGCCATCTCAACACGAAGTCTCGTCGTTTCATCATGAAGTTTGATTGTCTCATCATGGACTTTCTCGGTGAAAACACTATGGGCTCAGCACAAATTCTAAGTCGTAGTGTGTGAGAGAGTCCTTATACCCGATTTGTATCGGGTCCACTAGATATTTGTTTTTTTATCATATTTGGTCCTTTCTCTTTTTATTACTATTTATTTTATTCAAAATAATTTATCTAATTACAAATTGTTTCAATTTCACTCCCTATAATTTTTTTACTATTAGATTTAATCATCATTTTTTTATTGCTATATTTTTATACTTTGGAAAATATTTTGATTGATGAATTTTGTTTTCAACTCCATCATTTAATATTGAATTAGTTGGGAATTAAGATTTTTAAGCTTCAAACTTCTTGATTAAACTCGAGTCTAGGATTTCACAAGTCAGGAGTTTAGAATATTAACCTAGATTTAGAAGTTTTATACGGGTTTGTTTCTTTTTTTAAGCTCATGTTTTTTACTTTTCATCTTTCAATTTTTATTTAAGTGAATATTGAGCTCCATTACTTTTTTTGTTTTGCTTTCAATATGATTTTTCACTTATCTTGAAAATAACTCAAGTTATCTTGGGTCTTTTTATTTGTTGTTCTTTATTAAACTTAGCTTCTTAAAATAAATTTTGTTTTGGAATTAAATTATTAATTAAATATAAACATGAGATGCTTACTTCATGATATTTTGTTTTGATTTGTTTCGTGGATCATTGCTCTGACAACGCGTGCGGTATCTTTCAATTGGTGTTGTCGTTAAAGCGTTTCATAGTGATGTAAGAACTATCTTGATTAGCTCTTTTTGGTGGCAGGGTGGTGTCCATGGCAGAGCGACAATAAGTCTCTCACAAGTTTTTCTTTTTTCTTCTCTTGAGTACGATATTGACTACTTACAATTTTATTTTTTAAAAGAAGTGTTTAAGGATAGTGTCGCGACGATGATTTTTCTACGCGCTTCGTGCCCCGACATCTCCCCTATGGTTTGGGGGAGACAACGACGCTAGTGATGAAATGGGGGGTTGTTTATAGCCAAAAAAATTTCATGACTATAATTATAAGGAGTCAGCCACCTAGTATTATGGTCACTAGAAAACCTATTGGTCTGCGAGAGTCTTGGGTAAGGGGACTTGTTGTGCAAAGGGGAAGACGCATCCCCCGATGCACCCTACCTAAGGTAAGTCTGCATTGTTGTTTGATTGTTTTTCTAAGTTAAAAATTTTTTACACTATATTTTCAAAAAATTCATTTTTTTTTGTCTGCGGGGTGTACTTTTACAATGTAATTTTACACAGTAGTAAATTTTTTTTTATCGACTGGGTGTACTTTATAATGTAAATTTACACGTAGTAAAAAAAAATTTTATCATGCAGTGTACTTTACAATGTAAATTTACACCCTAATAGATGAAACAAAAATATTTATAATTATTTTTGATATTTTGGACAAATTCCAACGGATAATCATAAACCGGTTACGATATCCAATTTTCGTTTCAAAATATGAGAAAGATGCAACATAATTTTTATGAAAAATATGTATGGAAAAACCATGGAATTTGGCCGTATGCACAAAAACAAATATATTTTTTATATTTTTTTGTAGTTAAAAAAAATAAAAATACTTCTTTTTTGTCAATTTGAATTTTTTTAATTTTTTTTTGGCACATTGGTACAATGATCGACCACGAGTGGGCTTGAAGCCCACAATGCTTGGGCAAGGCTTCCAGTCCTCATGGGCTGGAAGCCCATATATTTATGGGTGGGCTTCCAGTCCTCACGGGTCGGAAGCCCAATTATTTTTGGGCTGGGCTTCCAGTCCTCCGCAGTGGAAGCCCGCTTTTGGGTTGAGTGGGGCTAAAACTTTCGCGGTTGGGCTCCAATACAGGGTGGGGTCTGGAAGACCCACCTCGACCGACATGGCACGGGTCGCAAAGCAGCCGCCTCCCTCGAGACTGCGCGCATGAACAGCGGGACGTGATTCACATCCCGCTGCATGCAGACCAGGGAAGAAGACGATGAGCCGTAGTTTTACGACTTTGACGAGAGGTGTACCTATTACCACCGTTGAGTAGAGGAGGTCGAGGTGGTTGTCCCAGTGGTGGTGGCGTCGTCAACGGTGGCCTGTGGTGGCCGGATGGAGCTTCCAAAGTCGTCGGGGTTTATGTTGTAGTGGCTGCAACTATCGCCGTGGCTTCGCCTGAGAGAGTGGTTTAGTTGCTTGCGTCGAGGGGAGGTTAATGGCGGTGATTAGGTTGGTTTAAGGTGACTGGATCGTCTTTAATGGTGGAGAGACAGAGAGCTCGTCGGAGCTGTTTTGGAGAGAGAGAGAGGGGGGGCTGACGCCGAGGAAGATGAAGATGATGGCGTTATTTTGTGTGATATTTCCTTGTTCTTCTTTTCCAAAACTTCTGTAACTTTTCCCAGAATTTTTCTCGTTTTCTCTTCCTCTCTGTGTAAATTTTCTGGTTCTACACTCAGTTTTTTTCTTCTTCCCTCTTCTTTTACGTCACTCTTTGTTCTCTTTTTTCTTTTCCTTTCTTTCTTTTCTTCTCCTCCTTCCCCCCCTCTTCTGTGATTCTCCTTCTTCTATTTATAGGGGCAGAGGCGACTCTTGCCTCTACCCCTTTGCAAATTCCCTCTGCAACGAATTTCCAAAGGCTGCTCTGCAAATTCGTTGCAGAGGCTGCCTCTGCAAATAATTTGCAGAGGCTGCTCTGCAAAGAATTTGCAGAGAGGCCATGGGTTGCCATGGCTTCTGCAAATTTGCAGAGGCTGTGGGTTTTGGCTTTGCAATTTAGTCCTTCAATGTTTGATTGGTTCAATTGCACCCCCAATTAGTTTTAAACTTTTAATTTTATGCAATTGTATCCCCGTCAAAATTTCAACAACAACCTTAAATGTGCGCGCCTTTTTTATTTTGGTCTCTGGTTTCCGATTGCGCGATTTAACCCTCAATTGCGCGATTTAACCCTCAATTGACTGTTAAATTCTCAATTCGTTCAATTTGGCCCCTGATTTCGCATTATTGACTTAAAATTCAAATCGGTCTCCGAAAATTCCATTCTCATCAATTGAGCCCGAATTAAATTCAAGAAGTTGATTTCTCATTGACTAAGCCCTTAATAAAATTAATTTGACCAATTTAAAGTATAATTAAGTCCTTGCACTTAATTAAATCCTTCAATTGGACCTTAAATTAATTCCCGATCATAATTAAGCTTTAAATTTGTCGACGATTAAATCGAATGAACCCATAAAAAATATAATTATGTCATTTAACTTAGTTTTTACACAGATTCATCCAACGATAAATTATTTTTACCTTAAATCTGTATTTTTTCTCTATATTTTGGAACCAAAGAGATCATGATTGTACTTTCATGAAAATAACCAAAATTTCCACATTGATTTTTTCTACCCACCCGGTTCCTTTTATTTTATTTTTTTGTCATTTTATTTTATTTTTGGGGAGTAACCCAAAAAATTGGAGTTACTGACAGTTGCCCCCCCTCATTACAATGCTTATTACTAAAGTTTTGGAAAAGACTTTAGATAGTAAGCGTTGTAAAGAAAAAAGAAAGGTGGATGTACCGGACCAAGAAATAGTTGATCCATCCAAAAATGAGAATGAGGGCTATAAAGCTACTCGGGAAAGGATTGATAAGATAGGGCTAAAAAGAGCACTACCTAAGAATTGGGGCCTAAGGAGGACACTAAAAAAGGATGGGTGACCTATCACGGTGAAAAATAGTGAAGATGGTCTCATTGTAATGGGTGACCTACCTAGGTGAAAAATTATGAAAGATGGTCTCATTGTAATGGGTGACCTACTTGGGTGATAATAATGAAGATGGTGATGTTTGTGAATGACACAAGAAAATGGTCTCATTGTAATGGGTGACCTACCCAAGCGAAAAATGGTGAAGATGGTCTCATTGTAATGGGTGACCTACCCGGGAGAAAAATGGTGAAGACGGTCTCATTGTAATGGGTGACATACCCAAGTGAAAAATGGTAGAGATGGTCTCATTGTAATGGGTGACCTACCCGGGAAATGGTGAAGATTTCATGGGATGGAAGATAGGGGCTAGAAAGCGACTATCTTAATTCAGTGATTGAGGGTTGGAAAAGCGCACTCGAAGATGAAGAGAACATAGGGCTAGAAAGAACACTATTTTAATTGACGATCGAGGGTTAAAAAAAACACTCGAAGATGAGGGGAAAATAGGGCTGGAAAGCTACTATTTTTAATTGATGGTCGAGGGTTGGAAAACGACTTTCGAAGATGAGGGGAAAATAGGGTTGGAAAGCGCTACTATTTTATTGGATGGTCGAGGGTTGGAAAACGCACTCGAAGATGAAGGAAAATAGGGCTCGAAAGCGCACTACTTTAATCGATGGTCGAGGGTTGGAAAACGCTCTCGAAGATGAAGGAAAATAGGGCTTGAAAGCGCACTATTTTAATTGATGGTGGCTAGAAAGCTCACCAAGTTCTGGAAAGAGATAGGACTTGAAAGTGCACTATCTGAGTTGGTTGATGGCTAGAAAGCGAACACAAATAAAGGAAGAGATAGGGTTGAAAAATGCTCTATCTATGGTAAATGAAAGGCTCGTAAGTGCACTCAAGGAAGTAAAAATGATGAGGGCTGAAAGGCGCACACAAAAATGATGAAGGTTTGTAAATTACAATCCCTTCTAAACATTTCTTGGATTATCAACAGGGATGCAAATCGTAATGACATCTAAATTAAAAAAGAGGCAGGGATAAAAAGCACGCCAAAGGAGAGCTCGGCAGTACACAAAATAATGAATGAAGGTTCATAAATTACGATCCCACCAAAACATTTTCTAGGTTCTCAATGGGGATGCAATGCATGATTGCATGTATACTTACACGAGATATAGGTCCCCCCTTGTTCTTCATGGTCTTCTCTTTTCATGGTGTGGATCTCTGGCTTTGGCGACTTCTACGCTACACTACTTTCGAGCATAACTTAAGATTTTGGCCAATGGAGATGATAGATTTTCCATATCAATATGCCCCCCTAAGTTTGATCCAGATTCTTTGAAAATGAATGATGGAGTCAACTTCATGATTTTGGCCACAGGAGATGATAGATCTTTCATATCAACATGTTCCCCTGAGTTTGATCCAGATTCTTTGAAAAGGAATGATGGAGCCAACTTCAATTGCATTTTAGATTGCCCTTAGCCTGGTCATGCCCCACAAGTGTTTTAGGGCTCTAAGTGTTTTCGGGGAAAGGGTTGGTTATTTGCAAAGATTGTGTTTTCATGTGGATTTTTTGGAATTTCAAAGTCATTTCCCAAGCTAAAACCATTTTAATTGCCCCACTCAGGTCATGTCACATCAGTGTTTTAGGCTTCAAGTGTTTGCAGGAAAGGGATGGTTATTTGCAAAAATTATTTCATGTAAGATTTTTGGAATTTCAAAGTCATTCCAAGCACAAAAACTATTTTAATGTTTGTTTAACAAACTCGTTCTCGAAAGAATTCAAGTGATCTCATTGTCAGGTTTTATGTTGATTTGACAAGAACATGAAATGATATTTGCATGTCTTGTATGTTAGGAAGGCTTTGATCAAGTCATGTGAAGCATTTGTAAGGATTGTTTCAAATGGAAAAACATTGCTTATCGATCTAGATCACTCGTATTTGATCAGAAAGGGCTTTATCAGGCTTGTAACGTAGGCTTAGGTTACTGGCTATAAAAAAAGATATTTGTAGGCTCAAAAAGTGTTTAAGGGTTTTCTAGACTAAGGATCACTTAGTGCTTACTCTTAGAACTCCATTTAGCCCTCATGATTGATTTTCATAGTGACCTAGCATGCCCCCTAGTATTTGTTTGGGCTTTCATCTTGAGTTTTTTTTAACAGTGCCGTTATGTTGACTTGATATGCCCCTAATATTTTGTTTGGGCCTTTTGTCATGGGTTTTTGGCACTAACATCGTTGATTTGACATGCCCCCCAAGTATTTTTGTTTGGGCTTTTTATCATAACATGCCCCCGAGTATTTTGTTTGGGCTTTTTTTATATTGGATTTTTAGTACTACCAAAATGTTGAATTGATTTGCTATAGTGTACTAAAAATCCTTTTTATGTTTATGCCCCCCAACTTTTGTTCAAATGTCACTTGTCATTGAGGACTATTTTGTAGATTGAAAAAGTTTTTTTTCACGCCCCAGTGTAGGGGTGTGATCCCTAGTCGAGGTTTAATTATCAAGAAATAATTATTAGGCTCAAATAAGGACTTTGCAATGGGCATTTGAGACTTTGTGAAGGCATATCAAAGATGGCCTTTTTCTCATTTCAAAAACATGCAATCCCGAATCAATGAGCTTTGCTTTTCCATGCTAAACAAGTTTTTTTGATTTTTTTTGGATTATTTGTTTTAGCTAAGAGATTAGCTTTATTATGTGGCTTTGGTGGTATGAGATCACCCTTCAATGAAATCCTTTATGACCATCTTTATTGACAAAATCTTGCCTTTATGGCGAGATATCTTGAATATCTCATCTCAAGTGTCAACTTTTCATTGGCCAAGAAATGTTGAAGGCTCAAATATTTATTGATGGAATCTTGCCTTTATATCCGTCTTTATTGACGGAATCTTGCCTTTATGATCGAGATATCTTGAATATCTCATCTCATGTGTCAACTTTTTCATTGGCCAAGAAATATTTGAAGGCTCAAATATTTATTGACGAAATCTTGCCTTTATGTTCGTCTTTATTGACGGAATCTTGCCTTTATGACAAGATATCTTGAATATTTCATCTCAAGTGTCAACTTTTCATTGGCCAAGAAAAATTTAAGGATCATTTGTTTTCCATGTCATTTATTTCAATTTTATTTTATTCTTTATTTTAAAGAATAAAATAACACATGGTGAAATTTGATTGGCGGAAAATTTGTGTTTCTACAAATGCCCCCTCGAGACAAGTTCACTTACTTTTTGGAACAAGTGGGCATGTCTCGAAAAATATGGCTGTGAGGGTTTTATATTTCCGACTAAAATTTGATTTAATCATGTTTGATTTTCACAACAAGCAGATAAATCTTATTGTGAAAATAAAATATGATAATCAAAAATTGAAAATTTATGGATCAATCTTGATTGAGATTTATCGAGATCAAATGATAGAATATTCAGGGTCCAATTGTTCATTTGAAAGCTGCTTTGCATATCGCGGGACCAAACAAAAATTTATCTTTATATCGAATAGCAACCCACACTTTGACCGGGCTGCATGAATTTTTCTTCTCACTGAAAATGGTCACTTTAATTCTTGTTTTAAAGATCTCGTTATTCTGAATCCAATAACGCAATCTGTTTGTGATTCCGAGTAGCGGTCAACAAGTTATGAATTATGAAAGTTGCAACTCCCTTTTCTCTCTCCTTTGGGAACCGTGCCCTCCATCCTTAATTAATTTCAACCTTTCCCTGGAAGAATGTTCAAAGAGCAAAATAACCTTTCACGTAAATTGCTTTGTTTAATTGACTTTCTTTTCTAAATGAATTGCTTAGAGTGAATTAGCGCTAAGGGTAAACAAAAGATCCTCCTGTACGGATAGCCTGACTTAGCTTAATTGACCCTTCTTTTTCGAGATTGAATGAATTGTCCAACGTGAATGAATTATAAAGAAAGGGAATAACAAACAATTTCCTGTACTGGAAGCCGACTTTGCTCTCACAGAATAAGAAAATATTTTGTTTTAGATTAGGAAAGAGTCACTAAGGCGGCTATAAAGAACATTATATTGCTCTTTTTCCTGTTACCCACCACGCAGCACTTCATGTTGAATTATTAAGACGTTGCTCTTCCTTGTGACCAGATGTGAGATTGGTGATAGCCTGGTAAGCGACATTGTGTTCTTTTTTTTTAATTTTTTTTCTTACTGTTTTTGTTATGATCTTAATAGCTGAAGTTTTTCTTCTTTCCTTTCTTTCCCGACTGTAGGAAGAATTTCTCACAAAGGCAACTTCATAAGGGACTCATAAGGGTGATGATGTGCATGGGAGAGGCATTACGTACCATTGCCTTCAAAGTCAGGACTGCTTCCTGTGGAGGAACAACTTGCTGTGGACATGCTTGCCAACAATCTTCTTTTTAAGGTTTCGATTTGAAACATTTAATTTATCACTATTTTAAGCTTGCTTGATGGACTATTTACTTGATTTTGCTAGATAGCTTATTTAACTTGCCGAACAATCCTCTCTGTTTCTACGCTCAATACATACAAGTATTGCTAGATTATTAACAATGTTCTGTAACGGCTATAAAGCCACAGCTCTGTAGTATTGGACCATGATGGGACTTTCTCTTCTTATTTTAGGGCTTGTTCTTCATTTCACACATGGTGAGAACTGTAACGTTATATATACCCAAGTTTTTTTTTCCAGCCTTTATGAATCATATTTTCATCAAGGAGAATGTTATATATTTGTTTATTTCATTTGTAGCAATGCCCTTAAACAAACAACTCTACACTCTTAGCTATGTTTGTGTAACATCCGAGGCAGCAGCATTGGTGTGCTCAGCCATCTATGTCCTGGTTGGTATGCGGGGTTGGAAAGCCATGTTCTTGCTGTTTCAACAGACGGGAATGAATGCAATGCTTGTTTATGTTATGGCTGCTGAAGGCATATTTGCAGGTTTCATCAATGGTTGGTACTACAATGACCCTCATAATACACTGATATATTGGATTCAAAAGCACGTGTACATTGGAGTTTGGAATTCTAAGAGAGTTGGTATTCTACTCTACGTTATCTTTGCAGAGATCCCCTTTTGGGGTATTGTTGCTGCCATTTTCCATCGCCTGGAAATTTACTGGAAGCTCTGAATATATTTTGTGGTAGCAACGTAATTAAAGTTCTGTACTTCATCTACGATTAAACTAGATGGCCAACCTCGGATTACTGTAGCCAACAACAGATCTGTTCACTGCACAATTGTCTGCATGATTTGTATTTAGAACTGGAAAGGTCAGAGATTGGTGGCCTCTATCTTGTACCACGTTGCAAAGGAAGGTTTCTCTCTGTTATGATTTCAGTTGGTTTACATGCAGGCAATAAAGAAGTTTGCAAAAGGTGATGCCATTGTAATCTTGGACCCGAAGCCAGAGCGATCTGCTGCAAATAACTTGGCCCTAGAAAAGATTCTTGAACTAGCATTGCAAAACTTTTAACTTGGATGTCCATTGTGTTTACAAACCAATCGGAGCAGAATTTCAACTTTGTTGTTCCAACTTGTGAACTGGTTTCATTCACGTAGTTTCTCAAGCTTTACGTGTGAATTTACATGATTTTTGAACCAGTGGTCCAGAATTGCAAATCCCTTGCTCATCATTCACATTTTTTTTTTTATTTCATCAGAAATCAACGTGCCTAGCTTTGTAAATTCTTCCTGCAGCTTTTCAATGTTGAAGAAAAGCATATTGTTGACATGTGCGTGTTAACCAAAAGCAACCTTTCATGCTTCTGCAACTACATGATCGATGGCGTGAACTTGTTATTGAAATAGACTTGACTAAGCCTGATTGAGTTATTGGTGAGCCCACCTGTTTCCATTAATTAACATCTATTCTTATTGCAGGGCCGCAGGTTTCTTTGGGTGATTTGAATTCTCTTGCCATAATACTTCACGAGCTTTGCCTAGTTGTTTCTTAAGGGTCACGGTTGCTGTCTTTACCACGTCATCAATTTTAGCAAGTCACAAATTTCTTAACATTGGAGCATTACTTTTCATTGGCTCTTCATCAAGGTAAGTTCTTATTCTCTCCCTCTTTTTCATTAGATTTTTCTTGAGGACATATAAATATCATGGGATTTATAATCTTGTCCCCCCCTCTTCTTTCAAATATGCATCTAATTCATGCATTTTTATATGTCTTCCTTTTCTTTTTAGATGGTGCTTTTCAAGAATTCTTCTTCTTCCACTAAACGATTCTTAGTAATTGATGAGAAGTATCGTCGGACAAGCCTTCGCGTATATGAACCTGCCATTGGTCCATTTGCCAAGAAGCGGTCTTCCGAAAGCATCAAGCATTTGACTTCCTGGTCATTGGAGACTTCTTATGAACTTTATGGTCATGGTGGTTTGCCTCAATCAGTTTTACAACTTCAATCCTCCTTTCCACATTCAACAACTTTTCTAGGTGATCGCACGTCATTAGACTATCATAAGCGTGATGGAAATGCTACTTGCAAAGGATTATTTCCCAATCTCCAATGCACTTGAGTATACTCCCAAGTATTGGGAATGGGACGGAAGATGTTTTGAAACATTACGGGGGCAATCCTCGAGAGGGCACATATTGAGACACTATTTTTTGCATCCCTTTTACATATGGTGGCGGATGAATGTTATCCTTTCTTTTTTATAACCATTGGAATCCTGCTACCAACACGCTATCTACCCGAATGGAGAGGAGTCTATATCACTTTGGGAACTAAAATCATGTAGCGACCTTCCTATTTTTGGCACTTTTTTATGATGAAGTCATCCCTTACGCCGATGAACTTAATGAAGTCGACAAGAAAGGATATTCTTTTCTTCAAAGAGCTACAAGTACCTATTCATCGCCTTTCATTAAGAATGCCGGACTATTGATGGTGACCATGTAAAGACCCTTCAAGATTGGGTAGATTTCTGGTTTCGAGATGACTTGAGATCTGAGGTACCTTTTACGTGGGCAAGTCCAACGGATCCAATAAGACTAACTATCCTTCTAGCTCAATTGATAAGTCTCGTGTTACGCTCCGAGCAAATTCATTAGATCCTTTTAAAGAGCTTAATGTCCCTTCTCATATTCGGGATGAAGTTTATTTAGCGGCTTTTCTTTCATGTTGGCTATGCAAATTTGTATTTCCTAGCAAGGATGTTGGTTTCATTCAGTCCCTAGTACTTTCAAACTAGCATCCATGATGGCAGTTTGGAAGGCAATTCTCTCTTGCGATATCGGTTCTAGCAAGTATCTTCAAAGGTCTAAAGGAAGTCCAATCTGCATTAAGTGTGGGACGCACGAGACATCCCTTTTCCTATTCATTTTTCTCAGCGATTGGCTTGCAGAAAAAATTTGGCACCCATCAAACAACAATTAGCCCTACCAAGTTAGTTGGGATGACAAAATATGTCGGGGGTGGGGTTGGCAAAACATTTCAATGAATCTCAAGCTCATGCTCTTTTCGGGAGATCCCAAGAGAGTCATATTTCTGCATTACTTCCCCTTGACTAAAGTGACTACTTTATCCAATTTTCAGTATCCAATTTTTTCGTTTCAAAATATGAGAAAGATGCAACATAATTTTTACTGAAAAAATATGTATGGAAAAAACCATGGAATTTGGCCGTATGCACGAAAACAAATACATTTTTTATATTTTTTTGAATATTTTTGTACTAATAATAGTAGTTAAAAAAAATAAAAATACTTTTTTTTGTCAATTTGTATTTTTTTTAATTTTTTTTTAATTTTTTTTGGGGTTGGGACATCGCGATTACAAATGTGGCATGACCCACCTAGTATGTGAGCTTCTAGCGGTGATGGTCTGGAAGCCCAGGAAGGATATGGCTAGGCTTCCGGCCGTCATGGGTCGAAGCCCACGATGTTTAGTTTGGGCTTCCAGGTCCTCACGAGTCGGAAGCCTAAATGCTTTTAGGGTTAGGTGGGGCTAAAACTTTGCGGGTTGGGCTCCAATACGGGTGGGGTCGGAAGCCCATCTCGATTGAGTACATGGGTCGGGACACAAAGCCCGACCGCCTCCTCGACTACGGCCCCGCGATGAGCAGTGGGGCGTGAATCACGTCCACTGCATGCGTGACTGAGGAAGAAGACTGTTGCTACCCAAATTTTGACCTACTTATTTTTATGTTTCAAAAGAAAAAGAAAAAAATAGAAAAAAGATAAAAATCCAAAAATATCTTGTTATAGGGGCAAAATTGAATAAATTGAGAATTTAACAGTCAATGCAGAGTCAAATCGCATAAATTGAAAATCAAGGACCAAATTGAAAGAAGCGCTAAGTCGAGGGATCGATTTTGATTTTTTGCCTCACGAAAAACCTCTATAAATAGAGAGGTATCAGCCACAATATAGAGGACCAAAAAAATACATTCACCAGAAAAACCCTAAAACAGAAAAAACCCTAAACCTAGAAAATTCTTTTCCTCTTAAGGGGTAGGTCACCCAGTATAATGAGACCCTCTTCCTCCATTTTCCACCGGGTAGGTCACCCGTTATAAAGAGACCTTCACCTCCTCACCAATTTCATCCGGGTAGGTCACCCGTAATAATGAGACCTTCATCACTATCTTCCATCCGGGTAGGTCACCCGTAACAATGAGACCCCATCTTCCATCAAGGTAGGTCACTCGTCATAATGAGACCCGGGCAGGTCACCCGTCACCATTGAGACCCCATCTAATCTGGGTAGGTCACCCATCATAATCGGACCGGGTAGGTCACCCAGTCACCATTGAGACCCCATCTAACCCGGGTAGGTCACGCGTCATAATCGGGACGGGTAAGTCACCCGTCACTATCGAGACTCTACTAACCCGGGCGAGTCACCCGTTATAATCGGACAGGGTAAGTCATCCGTCACTATCGAGACTCTACTAACCCGGGCAGGTCACCCGTCATAATCGGGACGGGTAAGTCATCCATCACTATCGAGACTCTCCTAACCCCGTGAGTCACCCAGTCATAATCGGACCCGGGTAGGTCACGACGTCACTATCGAGACCCTCCTAACTATTCTTTTATCCGGGTAGGTCACCCATCATAATGAGACCATCTCCACCATTCTATTTTTTCTTTACAACGCTTACTATTTAAAGTCTTTTGCAAGACTTTAGTCGTAAGCATTGTAAAGAGGGAGCATCTGTTGCTACCCAAATTTGACCTACTTATTTTTATGTTTCGGAAGAAAAAGAAAAAAGATAAAAATCCAAAAATATCTTGTTACAGGGGCAAAATTGAATAAATTGAGAATTTAACAGTCAATGTAGGGTCAAATCGCATAAATTGAAAATCAAGGACCAAATTGAAAGAAAGCTGCAAGTCGAGAGCCGATTTTGATTTTTGCCTCCGAAAACCTCTATAAATGAGAGGTATCAGCCACAATATAGAGGACCCAAAAAAAATACATTCACCGGAAAAAACCCTAAAAGCGAGAAAAAAACCCTAAACCTAGAAAATTCTTTTTTCCTTTCAAGAGTGCAGTACCCTGACTCCCTCTTCGACCCTCTTTTCCATTTTTCACTCCCTCTCTCCGGCGACCTCTCCATTTTCTCTCCACCTCCGACCAGCCTTTACCTCCAGACCCTCACATTGCTTCCCACAATTTCCGTTTCTCTCCCGTCTTTACTTCTCCCCCGTCGACAGTCCAACCACCACAGCGGTGCCGCTTTCTCCTTCTACAGACAGACCCGGTCCCTCACTCTCCCTCCACTCTCAAAATCCCTCTCTCCCCTGTCGTCCGTTGAAACACCATACCAGCCTTCCCCATCATCTCCTCTTCTCCTCTCTGCCTCCATCCATGGCAGAGCCCCCATGATCTACCCCCCTTTCCTCACTCTCCTCCTTTCCTCCAGTCGAACAGAGCAGCCCCACTTTGGACAAATCGAAGACGAACAGACCCAAGAATAACAGACCCGAGAACAAATTGATTTTGTGCCCTTTTTTTGTTTGTGTTCGCAGGTCATATTGAAGCTCCCTTGCCGGCGAGAAGAAACCTGAGAACAGACCCGGGATTTGAAGAAGAGAACCGATTGATTTTGTGTTTGTGTTTGTTGTGTTTTGTCTTTGATGTGCAGGTCCTCTCGCCTCCCTCCGGCCAGACCAACCTCCCACGGTCTCATGCCTCGACCTCAGCGAGCACTTTCTCTCCTCGTCAAATCTGAGCTCCGACCACTGGAAGAGGAAGAAACGGATCGAAGAAGAGCGACGGAGGAGAAGAAGAATAAACCGAGAGGGAAATCGCAGATCCGAAAGGAACCCAAAGCGTTGCTTCGTTTGTGTTTGTTGCTCTGTTTCGAGTAATCGTGGAGGCCACCACCGCTGAGAAAGAAGAGAAAGGGAGCAGATGTGTTGCCCGTTTTCTCGTTCACTGCGGTGGCGCGTGGCTCATCGCCGCCGATGTGAGCTGGCGATGGGAGGACGCTACCACCGGTCCCCAGTACTGCCAATTGTTCTAGCACTGTTCCTGAAGTTTTTCTTTGTGCTTATGTGTTTATTTGAACTTTTATTGTATTTTTAATTATTGTTAAAAAATGTAATGAAAAAAATGAAAAAGACAATATGTGGGTGAGTTGTATTTTATTTTTAAAATGTGATGAAAAAGGAATGAAAAAGAGATTGTGTGGGTGTGTGTGTTGTGTTTTATTTATTCAATGTTATGTTGTTTTTGTTAAGGAAAAAAAGGAATATAAAATGAAATAAAAAATGTGTTTTCTTTGTAAAAATCAAAAGGGTATTGGCCAATATTTCAAAAATATAAAAATCTTATTTTTTGGGAATTTATTATTCACTGTCGGTATTTGGATAATTAAATCTTAAGGGGTTGATATCCAAAATATTCGGGGGGAATAGTATGCTAATATTCACTGTTCGGTGTTTTGATAAATAAATTCTATCCAAAATATTCGGCGGGGATAGTATGCTATTATTCACTGTTCGGTGTTTGGATAAATAAATTCTTAGGGGTTAATATCCAAAATATTCGGCGGGAATGATAATAATCAATAACATTCACAGGATTGTTCTAAGCGGTGATCGATTTCTTTCTCAATCGAAACATTCTTTTTGTAAATAAATACGACTTATTGAAGCATTCAAAATCACATTGAAATAGACAGTGCAACTTACCTCAGGTAAGGCGTATTAGGGGTGCTAATACCTTCCCTTTATGCAACCAGACCCTTACCCTTGAATCTCTGAGTAGACCTATACAAATCGGGTGTTCCTAGCGACCCTCAACAGCCAGGTGGCGACTCCTTCTCAACTCCATTGCGAGAGCCAGGATCCCTCCCGGGACACCGCGTGGCGACGTGAGACAAAGACGATGAGCAGTAGTTTTTCGACTTTGACGAGAGGTGTACCTGTTAGCACTGTTGGGTAGAGGAGGTCAAGGTGGTTGTCCCAGTGGTGGTGGCGTCGTCAACGGTGGCCGGAGGGAGCTTCCAAAGTCGTCGGGGTTTATGTTGCAATGGCTGCAGCTGTCGCCGTGGCTTCGCCTGAGAGTGTGGTTTAGTTGTTGGCATTGAGGGGAGGTTAACGACAGTGATTAGGGTGGTTTTAGGTGACTGGATTGCCTTTAATGGTGGAGAGAGAGAGAGCTCGTCGGAGTTGTTTTGGAGAGAGAGAGAGACTGTGACTGTGAAACTGGAGAGAGAGAGAGGGGGCTGACGCTGAGGAAGATGAAGATGATGGCGTTATTTCGTGTGATATTTCCTTGTTCTTCTTTTCCAAAACTTCTGCAACTTTTCCTAGAATTTTTCTCGTTTTCTCTTCCTGTCTGCGTAAATTTTCTGGTTCTACACTCAGTTTTTTTCTTCTTCCCCCTTCTTTTACGTCACTCTTTGTTCTCTTTTTTCTTTTCCTTTCTTTCTTTTCTTCTCCTCCTTCCCCCCTCTTCTGTGATTCTCCTTCTTCTATTTATAGCGGCAGAGGCGCCTCTGCCCCCTCTGCAAATTCCCTCTGCAACGAATTTGCAGAGGCTGCTCTACAAAGAATTTGCAGAGAGGCTGTGGGTTGCCACGGCTTCTGCAAATTTGCAGAGGCTGTGGGTTTTGGCTTTGCAATTTAGTCCTTCAATGTTTGATTGGTTCAATTGCACCCCCAATTAGTTTTAAACTTTTAATTTTATGCAATTGTATCCCCGTCAAGATTTCAACAGCAGCCTTAAATGTGCATGCCTTTTTTATTTTGGTCTCTGGTTTGCGATTGCGCGATTTAACCCTCAATTGCGCGATTTAACCCTCAATTGACTGTTAAAATCTCAATTCGTTCAATTTGGCCCCTGATTTCACATTATTGACTTAAAAATTCCATTCGGTCTTCGAAAATTCCATTCTCATCAATTGAGCCCGAATTAAATTCAAGAAATTGATTTCTTATTGACTAAGCCCTTAATAAAAATAATTTGACCAATTGGACCATACATCCACCCCATGCATGCTGTCATTCTATGATGCCATGAACAGGTGTTCGTCCTCCTCTTTCTCTTCTTCTAAAACCTTTTCTTGTTGCTCAATAAGTTGAGGTTGTCTTTTCTTTACTCTGCAAAACTTCTCATTGTGTCCAAGATTGTTGCAGAAGGAACATTTAAAGAAAGGTTTGTTTTTGTACCAACAATCTTTCTCAGCATGGTTTGTTCTTCTGCAATGAGGGCAAGATGAGTAAACTTGTTTACTTGAAGTATTTTTAGTTTTCCATTTAATGGAATTGAATTGATTTTTTCTCTTCATATCTCCAAAAAAATTTCCCATAGTGCTGGCTTGGAAGGCCCCTTCTATGACCTCTTTATCTCTCATTTGCACCCTTTGCTCTTGAACAAGCAATTTGCTTGTCAATTCTGCAATTGAGAGAATGTTTAAGTCACGAGACTCTTCAATTGCAGAAATTTTGGCTTCAAATTTCTGTGGCAAAGAAACCATCATTTTCTCTACCACCTTTTGATCTTCAATCACCTTTCCACGCAGCCTCATTCAATTCACAACATCCATTAACGTGCCAGAATAATCCTTGACAGATTCAGCATCCTTCATCTTCATCAGTTCAAACTCCCTTTTCAATGCAAGGATTCAAACTGTTTTGACTCTGCTACTCCCTTCAAATTCTCCTTGAAGCTTGTCCCAAACAAGTTTTGGTGTTTCCAAGTCCATAATCTTGGTGAAGATATGATCTGCAAGTCCCGAGTGTAGGCAGGTAATGGCTTTGTCCTTCATGTGCTCTTATCTGAGCAAGCGTTGGATTTGCTGATAATGGTGATGGATCAACATCGGTTGTGACCACATTCCACAACCCTTGAGATCTTAGATAGAATCTCATCTTTACAGCCCAATGTGATAGTGTTCTCCAGTAAATACTGGAATGGCAACAGCAATGTTGCTTGAGGTAGACATGTTTTGATAAAAATAAACCTCTTTTGTTTGCAATCAATCACTCTGTGTTTAGCTCTCAAACTCTCTTGTGTTTATCACTTAACAAAGTCCCACAATCCCGTAAGAAAAACTGCTCTACTACTCCCTTGCTCATGATTTTTTTTTTATTTTTTATATATGATTATTCCAAACTCTTATAAGATAAACATATCCTGACTTAAATTTAAGAATTGTTAAACAAGTCTCAAGCCATTTGCCATCATAAATGATGTGCTTGCTCATGAGTTCAGAAATTATTGGATTATTGATGGAATTTTACTCCATGTAGGAGTTGTTATGACATGAGCAGTAGTTTTTTTCCCCTTAATCATTTCACCAAATCTCAAATAAATAATGTTTCATTCCTTATTGAGGAGATTAAGGTTTTTACTTGTGACATGTCTTTTTTTTCTCTTCGTCTAGATTCTTTTCTTAGTTTCGTCTTAGATCTTTTGCATGTGTTTATTTCCCATTGGATTAGAGAAGCATAAAAAACTGAGCAATGCGATACATCGCCATTAAAGCTCTGCTTGTCAGAAAACACACTACAAAAAAAGGGGGCGTTTTGCAACGGATTGATCCGTTGCAAATTACAAAGAAATCCGTTGCAAATATTATTTTGCAACAGAATTTGCAACGGACACAATCCGTTGCAAAAAAGTCGATTCAAATTTAATTTGCAACAGATAATCCGTTGCAAATTATCCCGCTGTAAATACAGATTTTGCAACGGCAATGCCGC
>CM055432.1:10488126-10609802 GCA_029228465.1 Salix viminalis
TTGTGTATGGTTTTTCCAATTCTAAACCATCAGTTAGGATAGTGCGCTTCTTAGTCGTAACTTTCCTCTTAATTGGGTGTGTTTTCCAACTATTAACCACAAATTAAAATAGTGTGTTTTCCAACCCTATTTTTCCTCCTTTCTTGAATATGATTTTTCCAATTTTAAACCATCAATTAAGATAGTGTGCTTTTTAGTTGTATCTTCCCTTCTTATGTGAGTGCGTTTTCCAACCCTTAACCATGAACTAAAATAATGTGTTTTCCAACACTATTTTTCTTTCTCTTTAGAGTATGTTTTCAAACCCTCGATCATGAATTAGGATAGTGCACTTCTTAGCCGTAATTTTCCCCTTCTTTGAGTTCATTTTCCAACCCTTAACCATAAACTAAAAACATGTGTTTTCCAACACTATTTTTCTTTCCCTTTTGAGTGTGTTTTCCAGTCCCTGACCGTCAATTAGGATAGTGTTCTTCTGAGCCGTATTTCCCCCCTCTTTTGAGTGTGTTTTTCAACCCTTAACCATAAACTAAAATAGTGTGTTTTTCAACCCTATTATTCTTGCTCTTTTGAGTGTGTTTTCCAACTCTCAACCATCAACTAAGATAGTGCAATGTCTAGCCCTATTTCCCCCACTTTGAATGTGTTTTCCAACCATCAATTAATATAATGCACTTTCCATCCCTATCCTCCTCCTTATTTGTGTGTTTTCTAGTTTTTAACCACCAACTCAAATAGTGTGTTTTCCAGCCCTCAACCATGGAGCCTAGATAGCATGCTTTCTAGCCCTATCTTCCATTCCATCATCTTTACCATTTTCCCTTCCGAATGGTTCAACCATTTCTTTGTTTGGTAAATCCTTTTTTTTTTCAACGCTTACTATCTAAAGTCTTTTACAAGACTTTAGTCGTAAGCGTTGTAAAGAGGGGGGCAACTGTCATAACACAATTCTGGGTTATTCCTGTAAATCTATCCAAAATAAAAAAAAATAACAAAAATAAAATAAAAGGAGCTAGCGTCAGTAGAAAAATCAAGGTGGAAAATTAAGATGTTTTCGAGTGCTCGATCGTACCTTTTTTATGCCAAAAAAATAAAGGAAAATGCATATTCAAAGCTAAAGAAATTTATTATTGGATAAATCTGTGTAAAAATTAAGTCAAAAATCACAATTATATTTTTATAGGCCAATTTGATTTAATCGCCGGCCAATTTAAAGTGTAATTATATTTAGAAAATAATTTATAGCCTAATTGAAGGATTTAATTAAGCGCAAGGTCTTAATTATACTTTAAATGTGTCAAATTAATTTTATTAAGGGTTTAATTTGAGAGAAATTAAGTTTGAAAGCCTAATATGGATTAAATTTAGAAGATTGGAAGTTTTGGAGATGAAAATTTTTGGGGTGAAATCGGAAGCCAAAATTAAAGAAAAAACATAGATCTTCCAGGTTTTTCCATAGAAAAACTTCTTTTTGTCATAACCCATTTTTAATGTTATTTCAAAATTTTGATTAAAAAAAAGTTGGCATGCCGAGGCATTCCCTACAGCCATGCCTGCAACCTACCAGTACAACACCCCATTCCTGGACACCTCTTCCATGCCTTGTAACTTGCAAATTTAGTCTATAAAAGGGAAGAAAATTTACACACCGGGAAAAAAGACTGAAAAAACACGTAAGAGAATAGGAGGAATAAAAAAATACACAGATGGGGGCATGCAGAGACACTGAAAGACAGACACAGGGACAAATACAATAACACAGACACGGAGTAAAAAAGAGCAGAGCAGAGGTTGACGACGAGAGGGAGGGAAATTGCAGAAAAAACACATGTCCAACCACAACAACCAGTAACCACCATCTTCCCTCTTCCTCAACACTAGAAGAACCACAACCTTTTTTTATAAACAAACCCTTCTTTCCAATAAGATCATATATTTTCTTGTGTTTATGGCGTGGTCTTGCTTTTTTTTAAATAATACAAGAACACCCTATAACCTTTCACTTAAATTATACATTATCTCATGATTTCATAAAGATTTTTGGTACGGAAAGAAATGTCAATTTGATGTTTGTTTAATAAATATGTTTTGAGAATTCAAAGGATTTCATTGAAAGGTGATCTCATACCTAAAACCCACATAATAAGCTAAGCTCTTTGCTAAACAAATTATCCAAAAAAAAATCATTTCTCATGGAAAAACAAAGCTTACCGATCCTGAAATTATCATGTTTTTAAGGAGAGGCCATCTTTGATATGACTTCACAAAGTCTCAAAATCCCTTGCAATCCCATTTGAGCCTAATAATATTTTTTTGATAATTAACCCTGATAAGGATCACACCCTACACTAGGGGAAGTGCGAGGATCAAAAAACACATTTAATCTACAAAATAGTCCTCAATGATAGGTGATGCCCGAACAAAGCTGGGGGGCATAAATAAGGTTTTAGTATACTATAACAAATCAAGTCAACATAATGGCAGTGCTAAAAACTCATGGTTAAAAGCTACAATAAAATACTGGGGGGATATTAAGTCAACATGATAGTAGTGGTAAGAACTCGTGATAAAAGGCCAAACAAAATGTTAGGGGCATGTCAGGTCATTATGCAAATCAATTATGAGGATCAAAAGGAGTTGTAAGAGTAAGCATTGGTGATCTTTAGTCTAAAAAACCCTCAAACACCTTTTGAGCCTATAGATATTATTTTTTTTTATAGCCAGCAACCTAAGTCTAATAAAGTCTTTTTTGATCACTTACAGACAATCAGGATTGATAGACAATGCTTTTCCATTCGAAACATAATGATAAGTGAGTGAGACAAACATTATTGTTATTAATATATGAATGACTTGGTTACTTGACTCAACATATGGTTTTTTATAGACATGTGTGTACATTGATTGTAACAATGGTGAGACTCATTTTGTATCAAATTAAAAGAATAAGAAAGATAAAGGTGTGGGATTGAAAAAAATTAAAAACAACCATTTTTAAAAATAGTTAGATAACAATGAGAGTTTTTTTTAAGTCAAATAACAAAAGAGACAATTAAATAATGACACATAATTTGTTTTTTATTTTATTTTAAAGTTGTGAAAATATATAAAATAAAAATAACATTTAAAAAATTAACAATCACACATGTAAGCTTATCAAATTATCAAATAAGACATGGCATACACACCAAACCTTTTTTTGTATTATCAAATAGTGGATAAGGTGGCATATACCCTCTATTTAAAAACTTTATATATATATATATATATATATATATATATATATATATAAACAAAACAGATGACTCATCTTCTGCGTCTCTAGAATCCAACGACTAGAAAATCATATAAAAATCAAGCAGATGACCTAAAATTACTCAAACATCAATTTAAAAACTCAAAATTAATATGAATTCAAATAATTTTCTAAGTTCATATCTATCTTTTCAAGTAATGGGAAGGCTAAAGACCACCTAAATATTTTTTCTCATCATATAAAACTCACGAGTACTATAATCATTACTTTTGGTGTTGAAATCGATGTCATCCTATTTTTTTTTCTTTCAACTACTATAATTCAATTTTTTTTCTCGAATTTAAAACTAAAAAAGAAGAAAAATAAATTTGTGAATCAAAATTCCTTGTCAATAACACTAAAAGGATTGAAAAATGATCATATGACAGTATAAGGACCATAGTGTTTTATTGCACCAATTTTGAACAGAACTATTTATTTTATTTTGTTATTTTTACTTTTATAATTTGTCTTTTAATCTTGTCATTTCCTAATATTTTAGAAGTAATTAATCATTAATTTGGGCAAAAACAATTAAATTTGAGAGAGAAAAAGTTTGGGAATCAAACAAAAAAAATAAAATCAATGTTGAATCATAAAATCATTATGGCATATGATAAAGAACATAATGCCCCCCAAAGCTTAAATCTTAGTTTGTTTTAATCAACAACAATTTTAGTAAATTAATAGATGTTTTGCTTGTCAATTCGCTGTTTTCTTTGTCTTTTTTTCATTCAACCAATAGGATTACGACAAGTTAAGGCTTGTACTATCAAACTAGCCAATCATGTCCATGAACTCTCTAGTTAATCCAATCATTCTAATTGGTTCAAATAAATTCACCTAAGATTTTCTTATTAAGAAAAGAAATCTCTTTTCAACTTTTTTTCCTACAATCCACAATTTCACTTCTATCTTTTGTTAAAGAAAACTAAAACTTATTTTTATCTTCGATCTTTGAGTGAGGATTTTGGATTATGATTAAAATTCTTGAAAAGTTTATTTGCATAGTCTATGATTATTATTGGTTAGTAGAGAATAAAAATCAATATATTAATGTTTTAAACTATATGAAGGAAATGACTAGATAAAATTAATTTAATCACTAAAAAAATATATATTTCAAACCTAAAGTTGATATGTTATTAATCTCTGTTTTGCATTAAGGTATAAATAAAAACTTGAAATCAATAAAATTCTACTTTCAATAATTAAATGAAGGTTGAGAGAGTTTTAATGTACCCCTCCTAACAAAACATTATTCTAGTTTTTTTTTTCAATTTCAATTTAATTCTTTTATATTAGATCTATTAGGGATTGAACTTAATTTTTAAAATTTACTTTTTATGAGATTATCATGTAATTTGGATTAAGATTTTAACAGATTAATTTTGTTGGTGTACTAATGTGCACGACATTGAGGATGATAAGTTTTCCTCTTGCAATGTGGAAGAGATGTTTAGGGTTTAATCATGAAATTATTATTATAATTAAGGAGTCACCATGTGGTATTATTGTTATCAGAAAACATAATGGTTTGTGCGAATTTAGGTAAAGAAACCAGTTATGATGGAGAAGATGCATCACCTCCAATTCACTCAACCTAAGGTAAGTTGTATTAAATAAAGGTATAGTCTACAATGTAGTTTTATACCTTCAAATACTAAAATCTATAGCTAAATCCTAATACTTTTGACAAAGAGTGAATAAAATAATTGGTGAAGTTTTTTGATATTTTTGTGAAATTCTTATGAATAATTATAAGCTGCTTATGATATTGATTTTAAATTTTAGTACGTAGATGGCCTTATATATGAATAAAATTGCTACAAAAACATGCAATAAAATCAAAAATATTTTAAATGATCCTTATAATTTTTTGAATTTTTTTTCTTTAAGTTTCAGAGAAAACTAAATATTTTTAATATCGTGTTTATATTTTACAATATATGTCTACAAACCTAGTATTATGTCAAATTGTTGAAGAAATAAGCAAGAATTGATTTGCCATTAACAGAAGCTATATATCAAAACTAAAATTGATTTGCCATTAATCTCTAGTATGCAATAAGGCTTAAGCTATATTTCACTATTATAGCATCACAATTAATAAGAATTTTTTTATCACCACAAATCACCGCACAAGCCACTAGAAATTCATGAATGCCTTACACGTGCTAGCCACTTTTGCATTTTAATAATATTTTATTAACAATTTCCGATCACATGTGCTACTTTTATCAGTATTATTATCCGATTTAGTTGCAGTTAATGACTTCAAGAACATAACATGCTTGAAATGCACAATTATTGAATTTTTTCTCTTGAACTGATGATTGAAACTGACTCAAAGTCATTGTAACAACATGCCACAAATATGGTAACAACATAAACATAAACTGTCACAAATATGGTGACTTCAGCAATAATCTGGAACTCAATCCATATGGACACTACTATGGAAAAATTCCCACAGAATCCATTTTTTATACAGTTTTCTAAAAAATACAGTTTTCCCACTCGTAGAAAGAGAGAGAGAGAGAGAGATCATCTATTTATTCAGTGTATCAAACGGACAAAGCCTTCCGGAAAATACAGTTTTCTAGGTTGAATATAAATCAAACTGGAGGAGGTGGCATCTCTTTATTCAGTGCATGAAACGCACAAAGGATGATCGTGGGAAGTCATTTATTTCTACACGTACCGGAGTTCTTCACTGGTCAGCATCATTACGTATCCTGTTCAGAATCGCTGTCCTTGCTTCGATTATGTCGGCACGACACTTACCAGCATGCTCAGATAAATCTTCAATGCTTTTCATGAACACCGCCATCTTCCTTTTGATCACATCTATCACAACTTTCACATCTAGGAATATGTCGGGAGCGTGCAAGAGTGTCTCGAAGTCACCTTGGAGTTTGGTGACCAGCACCCGTACATTTTCCATGTCATTGATTCTAAAATAAGTTCTTGCCCTAATTAACTTCACTATCCCCCTCTCTTCCTTCAATGCTATCTCATAACGGTCCCAAAGCGTGTTGCACCAGTTTCCCACAGAACCAATTGGAACGGGCATTGCAGCTGCTAAGGCTGTTACAGCAGGGGGTGCAGCAACGGCAGCTGCTAGCACTGAGAAAATCAACACAGAGACAGAAGCAGATACAAATAACACATTTGACACCCTCCTCCATGTCTGCACGGATTTCAATTTCTTATCAAGCTTCTTCATTCGAGATATCAATTTCTTAAACATGGATTCCTGTTGCTTACGCACTGATTCATAAATATCGAAGAACTGGGGTGTAAATGGGTCCCCCGCTGCCTTAAACTGCTGTAATCCATCCAATGTCTTCACAAACTTGTTCTCAACTGCCCCATCTTGCCTTTGCACTTCTTCCTCAAACTGCTTGATTGCTAACTCTATAATCAACTGGCTATTTTTAGCACGATCAAGACAAATTTCAAGAGCAGTACAAAAATCCATGGTTTTGACACTGCTCTTAAAGTATTCCTCAACCAAATCAAACAATTCTGGACTATCCAATATATCTTCCTTGCATTCAAGTAGGACTTCAGCAATATCTTGGTTCGTTTCAAGAAGACAAGTTGTGACCTTTTTAAATGAGCCTAAGGATTGAATCTCCACACTAGTAGCAAGGCTACTTATCACATGATTAGTCCTTTCATGGAGAGTAGCATCAAAGGATTTCAATATTGGATCTCGCTTACAGGCAACCTCATATGACCTCAATTGTGCTGTGAGTTGGGAACCACTTCTTCTCGTTTTGCAACATAGCCCTCCCATTATATCCAAATGATAACTGAAAATAGTTTAACAAACCCAATATGACCAAGAGATTTGATCTCTTTTGAATCCAAGCTTAAGAAGCATCAAATTTAAGCAAAACTCCAGTAAAGATGTGATCTTTTTTCCTACCAATGCGATCAAATTGCAAAACTATCTAAGCAAACGCAGTTATCAAGTTGACTTCAGTTATAAACTACAAAACTCTGAACGAAATTCTTCACTTGATGACAAGAATTAGACCTACACAACGTAATCTAACCGAAATCCCAGAGGCAAGCCAAAAATGTAAGAAATATAAAAGGGTATTGAATAGCTTACAGTATATTCCTCTATATCCGACGAGCTTCAGTTGAAATAAGTAACTTCCTCTCACGATCGAGCAATGAAAAAAAAAGAGAGCTCTTGTGCTCCCAAAAGAGACTATGCTTGTTTGAATGTAAGAATCGTCACAATAATATGTGACAAGAAAATGAATTCCGAGAAAGAGACCTGTTATCTAAACAATTAAAATAAAGCGCTAGAAAGAGAAGAAGGGTTTGAAGGAGTCTAGTTCAGAAGTTGCTTCTTCGGACAAGAAAGCGAAGAAAATGAAAGAAAATGCGTGGAAAACAAAACGAAAAAAAACGACGTTGTCAAAGAGAACTAAAACTAACTTAATTAATTAAAAACCGCCTCCCGGCCCGGCTCTGACTTTTCCTAACTTGGGTTGTTGCTTGATTGCTTATTGATGATAGGAGCTCTGATGCCTTATTAATTAAAACTAGTGGGACAAATGACTATAAACAACTGTTTCTGAAACTAAGTAAGCGTTGACATTCTATTAGCTGAAAGCTGACAGCTGACGACCTTCTCTTGTGAGCCATGAAGGGTTGCAGATGCAGTAGAATTGACTCGGTTCTGATTCACAGCTCTTCCTCAGTAAAATCACCGTGATGATGTTTTTGTATATGATTTTTTTTATTTGAACCTTCTACTTTTGATTTTTTTTCCATAGCTATTTTTCAAAGTTTTTATAGTTTTTTATTTTATTTTTCAAATCAAATTTATGATTATTTTTCCAATAACAATAATATTTATTTCAATTTCGTCCTAATTAACTTATTTGTTTCGTTTACCCTTTTGTCAAAGTTTTCCTGATTTTTAATTTTTTTCGTTTAAATCAAGTTTCTAGTTTTTGTTATTTCAACAACAATAATAACAATAATGGTAATTATAATAATTGTAATAATAGTAGAAATGACGATAATGATATTAACAATATTATTAATAGTGATGATAATGTTAGTGAAGATAGTAATAATAATTGTGCTAATAACTATAAAAATGTTAGGCTAGGTTAGGTTTGAGGAGATTTTGGACCAGTTTGATAATATTCATATTTTATTTATTTTCATTTTTAAAAAATAATTATTTAAGAAATATTTACATATTCAAGTTAGATAAAATTGAGTCACGTAAATATTTATGGGTTCAGATTAAATTATCATTAATAAACTTGAAAATAGTCAAAGATGTTGATAGTGTTTTTGTTCGGAGGAAAGCGATTTTGAGTGTTTAGAGTTTTATGATTTTTATAATTAAATATTTGGTTTTTTTTTTTGTATGAATAGGAATTGTATTTGTTTTATTTTATTTAATAAAATATTTAAATGACATGGGCAATGACTTTTAAGATGATATTTAATACTAATCAGAATGTAATTTGACATCAACAAGTATATGATGCGTATATATTTGGCTCAAACTTGAAATTTATTTTTAATAACCTAGTTTCTTATATTTGTGCAGTGATATCTTAAATAAGAAAATGTATTTATAATATATGTATATATCGATTGATTATTATTCTATTTTTTTTATAATAATCGGTGCATTACGCCCAGCTAAATTAATCGAGGAATCGTTAGGTCATAATACAACAAAAGATAAAGTCCTGTCGGGGGGTCAGTTATAATATCTGCTCCCTTATCTATCAAATCTCTCTTTAACCCAAAATTAGCTAGCCAATCGGCCACACAGTTGGCCTCCCTGTAAACATGTCCCGTTACAATTTCCCAATCCCTGCCCAACATAGCTTTAATATGCATGATCAAATTATAATTTCTATCTATCTTCACACAATTTCGCGTAATGAGCACAAGTGCAACCCTGGAATCTGATTCCAACAGCACTTTTCTAAATCCTTTAGCCCATACCAGCTGAAGACCAATATAAATCGCCCATAGTTCCGTCGTAACAGAAGAGCAATTACCAATATTTCTGGCAAATCCCCCTATCCAAGATCCCATATTATCTCTAATAGCTCCTCCCGCACCCGCCATCCATGGTTTACCCTTACTACATCCATCAACGTTGAGCTTGATCCATCCATCAACTGGATATTTCCAACCTATGTGATCAACCTCCTTACCTTCATTTTGGCCATCTTCCCCTCCGCAGCATCGAACTATCTCCAATCATTCTTTTTATCGCGAGAGTAGTCTTAAACCAACTACCCTGGTCTCCGCCAAATGTTCTATTACATCTCTCCTTCCAAATATACCATATCGTTATGCCGAATGCCAGCTGCCACTCTCCATAGCGTATACATTTCTTCCTGGAAGTTAGGTTTGAAATAATCCATATATACTGGTTTTGGCTAAAAAACAGCTCTCTTTCCTCTATCCCAACAAATCCCTCCCAAATTCTCCTTGCTTTCGGGCAATCTCGCAAAACATGAATTAAATTTTCCACTTCATTACCACAATAACAACAGTATCTATTATCTGTAATCCTTCTTCTCCACCTCAACTCGTTAGTCATAACAGCGTTATGAGCTACAGTCCATAGGAAAACTTTAATCCGCTCCAAACCTTTCCACTTCCAAATAATCTTCCACACAGGATATCTATGCACCGTCTCCCCTTCCTCTCCTGCCAAATAAGATGTTTTAACTGTAAATTTCTCATCAGAGGTTTGTTTTCATATCATTGAGTCTGCATCTGCATCCTGCCTAGGAGGAATATACCCAACAATACCCATCAACGTTTGCACCGGGAGTAAGTGAGCAAACTCCTCCCATTTCCAATTGCCTGAACTGTCCATCATATTCGCCACTGTATGGTTTATAGTATCAACCTGAGTTCCCGGATTTATATGGTTTATCAGGGGACCATTATTCTCTAACCAACTATCTTTCTAGAATAACACTGTCTTGCCATCTCCCAAATTCCAGCTGACATTCTGATTCACTACTTCCCATTCCTTACAAATAGAATTCCACAACACTTAGTCTCTCGAGTTCGCCACCGGCAGACCTTCTCCCCCGAGTGAGTTCATATATTTATCTTTTAGGAATTGAACCCATAGACTATTTTCATGGAGCATTCCCCAAGCCAATTTCATTATAAACGCTCTATTCATCACCTCCAATTTTCTTAACCCCATTCCACCCTCCTCCTTAGGTTGACACATAGTCTTCCAGTTCACCAGATGCATCTTATCTTTTCCTTCCTTCTGACCCCAGATGAATCTCCTGCATAATTTATCTATCTCCTTGCACGTCTGCTTCGGGATAACTGCAGCTTGCATGGGATATAACGACATAGTTGCTAAAACTGCTTTGCAAAGCGTGATCCTTCCTGTCAAAGACAGATTGGTAGCTTTCCATCCAGTTAACCTTTTTTGCATATTCTCCAGTAAGTACCCATAAGTCTGTTTAGTAATACGCTGATGAAGTATTGGCACCCCCAAATACATTCCCAAATCTGTTGTGATTTGGAAGCCACTCCTCCTACGAATATCATTGGCTAAGGAATTTGACACATTCTTAGAAAATAATATTCTTGTCTTCTCCACACTCACTCGCTATCCTGAGGCTGAACAAAACAAGTCAAGGCATTTTACAACATTCTCCAGTTGCTCCATGTTTGCCTCCGCAAACAACAGCATGTCGTCCGCAAAGCATAAGTGAGAAATCTTCAACCCATTTCTTCTTACACTGAACGACTTCCAACTATTACACTCTACACTCCGATTTATTAACTGCGCTAACCTTTCCAGGCAAAGCACGAAAATATACGGGGATAAAGGATCTCCTTGTCTTATACCTCTGCTAGAAGTAAACTGCTGAGTTGCGCTTCCATTCCACAAGACACTAAGAGTCGGAGATTCAATACACTGCATAATGACTCTCACTAAGTCCCCAAGAATCCTAGCAGCACATAGAGTATGTCTAATAAAATTCCAGCTTAAACGGTCATATGCCTTTTCAAGATCGACTTTGATAGCCATATATCCCTTTCTTCCCTTCATTTTACGCATGGAGTGAATAATTTCCTGCGCAACAATAATATTATCTGTAATGTGCTTTCCTGGAACAAAACTACTCTGAACTTCACTAACCAACTTCGGCATCAAACTTTTCAGCCTCCCAACTATCACCTTAGTCACTGCCTTGAATATCACATTGCATAGACCAATAGGGCGAAATTGATTTAGATACTCAGGCATTTGAATTTTTGGGATCAGAACCAAATATGAATGGTTGATTCTAGCCACATCCACTCTACCTGCAAAAACCTCTCTAATATATCTGCAAACTGACTAGCCAACCACCTGCCACTCAGACTGATAAAAAATCGGCTGGTATCCATCCGGTCCCGGGGCCTTGTAAGGCTTCATTAATATAGCTACTCTGACCTCATCATCTAGAACCGGGTCTGCTAATTGATCCATGTAAATGGGCTCGATCATAGGAAAATGACCTTCCAGTCTGCTAGTAACCTGGGTTTCTTCATTATCCGGCCGAAAAAGTTTCTGATAATACTCTTTTGCCATTTCCTTTAAACCTTCTTCCTCCCATACCCAAAACATTGTGCTCATTCTTCAGTGCCCTAATTTTGTTTCTTTGTCTCCTTATAATAGTTTTCGTGTGGAAATAGGAAGTGTTCTTATCCCCAAACGAAAGCCACTCACAACGAGACTTCTGGTACCAATGAATCTCCTCCTGATGAAGGATCTGCCGATATTCAGTTGAGAGAGCCTCCTCTAACTGGTATAAATAAGGATTTCCTCCACAAGTAATAGCTTTCTGCACTCCTCCTGGTCTAGCCAACACCCTTTTTTTCCTCTGAAATATATTCTCATACACCTCCTTATTTCATACCTTTAACTGAGTTGATAGGTCATCTAGAGCCATTGGAACATCTCTACCTACCTCCCATTTTTCCTTTACAAATTCTTCAAACTCGCTGTGTTGCAACCATGTTGCCTCAAACCGAAAAGGTCTCTCTACGCCTATTGCCCTTCCTCTCTTCTCTTCTAATTCGACTAGAATTGGGTGATGATCAGACCTAGTTCTTGGTAGAACCAAAACAGTTGCATCTTGATACATTTGACGCCACTGAGTATTACCAAAGAACCTGTCCAATCTTTCATATACCTTGCCGCAGCCACTTCTAATCCCCCCTCTCCATGTAAACCTTGGTCCTTTGCTGCCCAAGTCTATAAGCTGACACTCTTGCACCAATTTAGCAAATCGGGCTATTTTATGATTATCAACAACCGCTCCCCCTACCTTTTCTGTGGCCATCAAGATTTCGTTGAAATCTCCTACTACCATCCACGGCTTTCCAATGTTTCTAGCCAATTGTGCTACTTCATCAAAACATTGCTTTTTTAATGTGGCATTTGGATTTGCATACACCACTGTGAATAACCATGCATCGCTACCCCCCTCATTCACAATTCCATATATGAAATGTCTAGAAGAATCAATAATTTTAATATTAATTCTCGACTGGTTTCATAACAACCATAAACCTCCTCACATCCTTTGAGCTTCCACCCTAAAACTATATTCAAACTTTAATTTCTCAACAATTTTATCAGCCCTCATCCCACTTATCCTACGCTCCACTACTGCTAACACATTACAATGATATAACCTTCTCAAATCATGCACCACCGCACAAAACCCATTATTTCCAGCACCTCTACAATTCCAAAATAAGAAATTCATTAAGAGATTAAGAAATTTGATATTCTATTAGCTGAAAGCTGACTGCTAACCTTCCTCGTATGATCTATGAAGGGTTGCATTTGCTGCAGAACTGACTCGGCTCTGATTCACAATTAACCTGCTAGAAAAGCTAAACGTGCAGTGGAATTATTATAGATTTGTATTTATTCACTGTGAATTTTACTAGTTAAACGATAATGCTTATGCCATTAAAAAAACTCTTAATGTTGACTTTTAAGGGTAAAATTAAAAAACAAATAAAAGACGTCGATGTTTTACTGTGTGCATTGACATAAATTATTGTGGATTGTGACATTAAAATTATTATTTTATCTCTCGAGCCGAAAAACTTAACCCTCGAGACTGGGGACATTTTAGCCATTTCTTGGGGACATGTTTGATATTTTAATATTGTTTAGGATTTTCTGGTATTTTCCATTATATATTCCAAAGTAAAACTATCATTTTACCCCTTAAAGCTAACCAAAAGACGAACAACAGTAAGGATGTTTTTTGTTTTTTCACATATTTGTGCACATGGGGTATTGCTGTATTTCCATCCCTGGTTTTTTCGTGGTTATCATAGGGTCCAGAGGTGCAAACATAATTTACTATTTCTTTTTAGAAACACTACAGGCACGTCATATGCGCCTGTAGTGTTTTACATGCACGCGTCGTTCGGGCGATAAGTGTTGCGTCGTTTGCCAGTGGAAATTGGACGTCCGCCATGTCACTTGGTGCGTCGCATTGCAACTGGTGTCAATTTTAGGTGGTCGGTGAAATGCCGGTGAACGGTTTTAGTTTTCTCTCTCTTTTCTCTCTTCTGCCGCCAAAAATTACATGTAAGTCCTTCATGTTTGTGATTGTTTTATTTTAATCCCTGCTCTTTTGATTTTGATTTTAATCCTGATTTCTTTAATGAAAATTTTGATTTTTTCCAACTGTGACCTTCAATTGAAACTTATTATATGTGTTGGTTTTCATTTTCATCCTTATTATTTTGATTTTTGGTTTGTTTTAGGTTCCTTTAATATTTTCGGTATGCAGGTTTTAATTTATTTTTAATTTTGTCGTATAATTAAAATTGATTATATATGTTACTTTTTATTTCGATCTATTTCTCCTCCTCCATCTACAATAGTAGCAGTTGTATTTCTTCTTCTTCCTGCCGCAACAGACTTCATCTCTCTCTAACAAGTGACATTGACCACTAGCACCCCTTCCAGCATCAGGTTGATCTCCTCTACATGGAGGCAACAACAGGTAATACACTTGATTAGACATTACAAATATATTTGTTGTATTTTAATTAGATGAGTAAAAAAAGATAACAATAGGAAATTTTGAAAAGATAACAAAATGGCAAATCTTTACTCACATCATTGATTTCAGTCATTGTAAATGAAACACCTTCTATAGAGAGGGTTTGTCAAGCTGGTTTCGATCACCTGTGCTACTAGTATCAGAATTATTATCCAATTTAGTTGCAGTTACTGACTTCAAGAGCATAGCATGCTTGGAATGCACAATTATTGATTTTTATTTTCTCGTAAATTGATGATTGAAATTGACTCAAGGTCATTGTAGTCTACACAAGTATGCTTCTAATACAATATATTTATATCCAACATGCCACAAATAGGGTAACAACATAAACATTAACTTTCACAAACAATCGTCTCTACGGCATAAAGTAACCATATGGACACTATTATGGGAAAATTCCATTTTTTATACAAACGCGGAGAGAGAGAGAAAGAGCAAAAGCCTTCTGGAAAATACAGTTTTCCAGGTTGACTACAAATCAAACTGGAGGAGGTGGCATCTCTTTATTCAGTGCATGAAACGCCCAAAGGATGATCGTTGGAAGTCATTTCTACACGTACCGGAGTTCTTCACTGGTCAGCATATTTAAGAGTTTAGCCTGTGCAGAATCACTCTCCTTGCTGCGATTATGTCGGCATGACACTTGCCGGCATGGGCAGCTAAATCTTCAATGCTTTCCATGAACGCCGCCATCTTCCTTTTGATCTCATCTATCACAAGTTTCACAGCATCTTCTTCAAAGTCGGCATTGTCCAAGAGTAACGTCACAGTGATTTCAAACTGGAATTTGTTGACCAGCACCCGTATAGTAACCATGTCCTTGATTGTAACCAAAGTTCCAACCTCAAGTGACGTCACTATCCCCTTCTCTTCCTCCAATGCTTTCTCATAACGGTTCCAAAGCGTGTTGCACCAGTTACATTCAGAACCAATTGGAACGGTCATTGCAGCTGCTAAGGCTATTACAACAGGTGGTGCAGCAACGGCAGCTGCTAGCACTGAGAAAATCAACACAGAGACAAAAGCAGATACGAATAACACATTTGACACCCTCCTCCATGTCTCCACGGATTTCATTTTCTCATCAAGCTTCTCCTTTCGAGATAGCAATTTCTTCAACATGGATAACTGTTGCTCATACACTGATTCAAACAGAGCAAAGAACTGGGGTGTAAATGGGTCCCCCGCTGCCTTAAACTTCTGTAATCCTTCCAATGTCTTCTCAAACTTCTTATCAACTACTTCTTCCTCAAACTGCTGGATTGCTAACTGTATAATCAACTGGCTATTTTTAGCACGTTCAAGAGAACTTTCAAGAGCCGTACAAAACTCCAAGGTTTTGACACTATTCTTAAAGTATTCCTCAACCAAACCAAACGACTCTGGATTATTCCATATATCTTCCTTGCTTTCTAGTATGACTTTAACAACATCTTGGTTCATTTCAAGAAGACAATTTGTGACCTCTTTAAATGAGCCTAAGGATCGAATCTCCACACCAGCAGAAAGGTTATTTATCACATAATTAGTCCTTTCATGGAGAGTAGCGTCAAAGGATTGCAATTCTGGATCTCGCTTAGAGGCATCCTCAGATGAGCTCAAATCTGCTGTGAGTTGGGAATTGGTGTTCACCTCCAATGGGCCTAAGGATTGAATCTCCACACCATCAGCAAGGATTTTTATCACATGATTAGTCCTTCCATGGAGAGTAGCATCAAAGGATTGCAATTCTGGATCTCGCTTACAGGCTTCCTCATATGAACTCAAATGTGCTGTGAGTTGGGAACTGGTGTTAGCTTGGAGAAGTGTTGACGGGGTACCACTTCTTCTCGTTTTGCTATATAGCCCTCCCATGATATGCAAATTATACCTGAAAATATTTTAACAAACCCAATGTGACCAAGAGATTTGATCTGTCTCACTTCAAATGCTAGCTTAAAAAGTATCAAATCTAAGCAAAACTCCAGTAAAGATGTGATGTTTTTTCATTCCAATGCAATCAAATTGCAAAACTATCAAATCTAAGCAAACCGAGTTAGCAAGTTGACTTAAACAACATAATCCAATTTAGGAAAGTTTCAAAACTGTCCAATGTTGAAGTCAAAACTAGCTTATTGAACAACAAAACACTCAGATCAACAGATTTCTGTTATAATCTGCAAAACTCTGAACCAAATTCTTCACTTGATGACAAGAAGTAGATCTACAAAACGAAATCAAACCGAAACCCCAGAGGCAGGCCAGAAATGTAAAAAAAACAAATTGGGTATTGAATAGCTTACAGTATATTCCTCTGTATCCGACGAGCTTAAGTACCTGAAATTCAGTTGAATAAGTAGTTTCCTCTCACGATCGAGCAATGAAAAAAAAGAGATGTTGTGCTCCCAAAAGAGATTTTGCTTGTTTAAATGTAAGAACGAAAGCAATAATATGTGACAAGAAAATGAATTTCGAAAAAGAGACCTGTTATCTAAATAATTAAAATAAAGCACTCGAAAGAGAAAGGTTTGAAGGGGTCTAGTTCAGAAGATGCTTCTTCGGACAAGAAAGCGAAGGAAATGAAAGAAAATGCGTTGAAAACAAAACGAGAAAAACGACGTTGCCAAAGAGCTGACTTTTCCTACCTGGGTAGTTGCTTGATTGCATATCGATGATAGGAGCTCTTATGCCTTATTAATTAAAACTAGTGATATCTTATAATATATGTATATATCGAATGATTATTATTTATTTGTTAACGTAACAATTAAGTAATCACATCATCTTTAAATATTATCTTAGCTGTCAGCATTTTACTATTACGTAATCACATCTACTTAAACACTTCAATGCGTGAAATAAAAACATCAAATTTCTATTTGAAAAGATTAAACATTTAATATAAAATCGCAGGACATGCGAAGACTTTGTCTTCTCATTGAAACCAACGGCTCGACCACCGGAAGCAGAATCGTAGCCCCTCTCTGCTCTGGCTTTTTCTTCTTGGGAAGTTGCTTGAATGCATATAGATGATATCGCGTTTCCCCACCCCCGGAGACTTTGTCTTCTCATGAGATTTTTCAACATCTCCTTCTCATTTATCTCGGCTCTGACTTTTCCTAACTTGGGTAGGAGCTCTGATGCCTTATTAATGAAAACTAGGGGGACAAATGACTATAAACAACTGTTTCTGAAAGCTACCTAAGCGTTGACATTCTAATAGCTGAAAGCTGAGTGCTGACTTTCTCGTATGTTCTATGAAGGGTTGAATATGCAGCAGAACTGACTCGGTTCTGATTCACAGTTAACCTGCTAGTAAAGCTAAAACGTGCAGTGAAATTATTATAGATTTGTATTTGTTCATTGTGAATTTTAATAGTTAAATGATAATGCTTATGCCAGTGAAAAAACTCCCAGAATGTTGACTTTTAAGGGTAAAAATAAAATAAAAAATATTTTACTGTGTTTATGGACATAAATTATGGTAGATTGTGAAAGTAAAATTATCATTTTCTCTCTTGGGCTGAAAAACTTAAACCTTGGGACTGGGGGCATTTTAATCATTTCCTAAAGACATTGTTTGATATTTTAATATTATTTGAGTTTTTCTGGTATTTTTCATTACAAATTGCACTGTAAAATTATCACTTTACCCTTGAAAGCTGACCAAAAGACGAGGAACACTGGGGGTGTTTTTATTTTTTTCACTTATATGTGCACATGGAAAGTACAAAAATACCCCAGAAAAGACAAAAATAATAGCCTGAAGTTGGGGTATTGTGGTACTTTTATCCCTAGTTTTTTCGTGGTTACTTGGTCGAGAGGTGCATAGGTAATTTACCATTTTTACCATTTTTTTTATTTGACTCTCTTACTTTTGATTTTTTTTTTCTTAGCTATTTTTCACATATTTGTGCACATGGAAACTACAAAAATACCCTAGAAAAGACAAAAACAAAGGCTTGGAGCGGGGGTATTGTGGTACTTTCATCCCCGGTTTTTTCGTTGTTATTGCAAGATCCAGAGGTGCATAGATAATTTACCATTTTTTATTTTTATTTTTACAAAAACACGTACGTAGTACCAACGTGCCTGTAGTGTTTTACACCAACACGCCTTTCAGGCGACGCGTGCTGTGTCGTTTGGCGGTGGAAACTACCCATCCGCCATGTCACCTAGTTCGCCGCTGTGTTCTCTGCCTCCAGGTGAGGTGTGTCTCTGGTTTTGGTGGTCCGTGAATCGCTGGTGAATGGTTTTTAGTGGTATGTGAATCGCCGGTGAACGGTTTTTAGTTTTTTCTCCCTTTTCTCTCTTGCCGTCGGAAATTACATGTAAGTCCTTCATGTTTGTGATTGCTTTATTTTAGTACCTGCTCTTTTGATTTTGATTTTATTCATGATTTCTTCAATGATTTTTTTTTTCAGTTGTTACCTTCAATTGAAAATGATTACATATGTTGGTTTTCATTTTAGTCCCTATTTTTTTGATTTTTTATTTGTTTTTAGTTCCTTTAATTTTTTTGGTATATAGGTTTTAATTTGTTTTGATTTTGTTATCCACTTGAAATTGGTCATATCTTAGCTTGTTTTAATCAACAATAATTTTAGTAAATTAATAGATGCTTTGCTTGCCAATTCACAGTTTTCTTTGACCTTTTTTCCATTCAACCACTAAGGTTACAACAAGTTAAGGCTTGTACTATCAAACTAGCTAATTATGTCCATGCTCTTTGTCTTCTTAGAAGAAGGATGGTTAATCCAATCATTCCAATTGGTTTAGATAAATTCACCTAGGATTTTCTTATCAAGAAAAGAAATCTCTTTTCAAATATTTTTTCTTAAAGCCTCAATTTAACTTATATTTAAAATATATATATATATATATATATATATATATATATATATATATATATATATATATATATATATAACTTTTTTTTTAGCTTGGATCTTTGAGTGAGGATATTGTATTAAGATTAAAATTCTCAGAAGTTAAAATTTTATTTGCATATTCTATGATTATTATTGGTTAGTAAAGAATAAAAAAGAATATATTGATGTTTTAAACTATATGAAGATAATGACTAAAAAGTTTGATAAAATTAATTTAACCACTAACAAAAGCTATATTTCAAACCTAAAATTAATTTGTTATTAATCTGTTGTTTGAATTAAGGCATAAGCTATAACATCTTGAAATCAATAAATTTCTATTTTCATTCATTAAATGAAGGTTAAGAGGGTTTTACTGTACTCCTTTTGACAATACATTATTCTAGTTTTTTTCACTTTCAATTTGATTCTTTATCATTATATCTATTAGGGATTGAACTTAATTTTTAAAATTTACTTTTTATGAGATTATCATGTAATTTGGATCATGATTTTAACAAATTAATTTGGTTGGTGTAGTGATGTGTATGACATTGGGGATGATAGGTTTGCCTCTTGTAATGTGGAAGAGAGGTTTAGTGTTTAATCATGAAATTATTATTATAATTTAGGAGTAACCACCAGGTATTATGATCATCATAACATATAATGATTTGTGAGAGTCTAGGTAAAGGAACTAGTTATCCATTGAGAAGATGCATCACCTTCAATCCTTTAAACTTAAGGTAAGTTGTATTGCTATTTGATTTTTTTTCTAGGTCCAACTTTATATTTGTTAGCCTTATCTAAGGTTGAAGATAAATATTTCTACGTGGGGATGTCCCTACCTTATTGAATCAAAACCTTACCATTGTAAAGTCTACTTTTAGCATCATGTTTATTATTATTATTATTATTATTATTATTATTATTATATAAGGGTATAGTCTACAATGTAGTTTTATACCTTCAAATAGTAAAGTCTATTGCTAAATCCTAATACTTTAAATACAAAGTGAATAAAATAGTTGGTGAAGAGTTTTTGATATTTTGGTCGAACTCTAACGAATAATTATAAACTACTTACGATATTCATTTTATATTTTAGTGCGTATATAACCTGATATTGAATAAAATTGCTATAAAAGCATGCAATAAAATCAAAACTATTTCAAATGATCCTAATTTTTGGAATTTTTTTTCTTGAAGTTTAAGAGAAAACTGAGTATTTTTAATATCGCGTTTGTATCTTATAATATAAATCTACAACCTGATATTATATCAAATTGTTGAAAAAATATACGAGAATTGATTTGTCATTAACAAAAGCTATATATCAAACCTAAAATTGACTAAAATTTAAAACCTAAAATTGATATAAAGTCAATTTAACCACTAATAAAAGCAAAGCAACCAAAAAAAAAAAAAAAACCACTAATAAAAGCTATATTTCAAACCTAAAATTGATATGCCATTAATCTCTAGCTTGCATTAAGGCTTAAGCTATATTTCACTTTTATAGCATCACGATTGATAAGAATATTTTTATCACTAAAAACCACCGCACACGCCACTAGAAATTCATGGAAGCCTTACACTTGCTAGCCACTTTTAAAATTTAATAATATTTTATTAACTGTTAAGTGGTCCTTGACCCCTTAATAAACACAAAAAAGTTAAATTGAAAAGACAAACCCTACATTCAAATTTTGAAAAAAATAATTTGAAGGAAAATTAAATTATTTTAATGTGAAAAAAAGGAAAGACAATTGTAGAAAACAGTGTTATGTGAGTATATCTAAAAATCATTGTTACTTTTTAGGTTTATGTTTAATTTAATTTAATTTGGACTTGTAAAGTATTTGCAATGATGTTTGTGGTTCCAAAATGGCAAATCTTTACTCGCATCATTGATTTCAGTTATAGTAAATGAAACACCTTATATAGAGAGGGTTTGTCAATCTGGTTTCGATCACTGCTACTAATATCAGAATTATTATCCAATTTAGTTGCAGTTACTGTCTTCAAGAGCATAGCATGCTTGGAATGCACAATTATTGATTTTTATTTTCTCGTAAATTGATGATTGAAATTGACTCAAGGTCATTGTAGTCTACACAAGTATGCTTCTAATACAATTTATTTATATTCAACATGCCACAAATAGGGTAACAACATCAACATTAACGACTTTCACAAACTATCGTCTTTATTCAGTGCATGAAACGCCCAAAGGATGATCGTAGGAAGTCACTCCTACACGTAGCGGAGTACTTCACTGGTCAGCATGTTTAAGTATCCTGTTCAGAATCACTGTCCTTGCTTGGCTTATGTCGCTATTACACTTATCAGCATGGACAGCTAAATCTTCAATGCTTTCCATGAACACCGCCATCTTCCTTTTGATCACATCTTCTTCTCTGGTAGCAAAGTCGGCAACGTGCAAGAGTGACTCGATTTCAACTTGGAGTTTGTTGACAAGCTCCCGTACATCAACCATATCCTTGATTGTAACAAAAGTTCCAACCTCAATTGACCTCACTATCCCCTTCTCTTCCTCCAATGCTTTCTCATAGCGGTTGCACCAGTTTCCAACAAAACAAATTATTGCAGATACAAATAACACATTTGACACCCTCCTCCATGTCTTCATCGATTTCAATTTCTCATCAAGCTTCTTCTTTAGAGATTGCGATTTCTTGAACATGGATACCTGTTGCTCATGCACTGATTCATAAAGAGCGAAGAACTGGGGTGTAAATGGGTCCCCCGCTGCCTTAAACTTCTGTAATCCTTCCAATGTCTTCTCAACTGCCCCCTCTTTCATTTCTACTTCTTCCTCAAACTGATTGATTGCTAACTGTAGAATCAACTGGCTATTTTTAGCACGTTCAAGACAACTTCCAAGAGCCGTACAAAACTCCATGGTTTTGACACTAGTACTCTTAAAGTATTCATCAACCAAACCAAACAATTCTGGATTATCCCATATGTCTTCCTTGCTTTCTACTATGACTTTAACAGCATCTTCGTTCATTTCAAGAAGACAATTTCTGACCTCATTAAACGAGCCTAAGGATTGAATGTCCACACTATTTGTGACCACTTCCTCAAACCTCTTATCAACTGCCCCATCTTTCATTTTTACTTCTTCCTCAAACTGCTTGATTGCTAAGCTGTGTAAATACTATTTTTAGTATTTATATAATAAAGTTAATATAATCTAATAAGTAACAACTAAAGAATAATAAACTAGCGCGTGAGTAGGAAAATATCCTTCAAATGACTTTGCGCGCGAAACAACGTTTTCCATTAAAAAAAAAATTATTTTTAAAAAAAATACAGGTTACTCTAGTTTTAGATTTTGACTCAATCCGCCAGGGCCGTCCCGGATTCTGAATCTTCTTAACTCCTTGCGTCTGCTCTCTTTGACAACGTTGTTTGTTTTTATTTCTGTTTGCCACGCATTTTCTTTCATTTCCTTTGCTTTCTTGTCCGAAGAAGCAACTTCTGAGCTAGACCCCTTCAAACCATTCTCTTTCTAGCGCTTTATTTTAATTGTTTAGATAACCGCTCTCTTTCTCGGAATTCATTTTCATGTCACACAAACAACTAATTTGATTCTGCTTCCGGTGGTCGAGCCGTTGGTTTCAATGAGAAGACAAAGTCTCCGCATGTCCTGCGATTTTAAATTAAATGTTTAATCTTTTTTCTTTTCAAATAGAAATTTGATGTTTTTATTTCACGCATTAAAGTGTCTAAGTAGATGTGTATTAGTAAATTAATTAATTGTTACGTTAACAAATAAATAGAGTAAAACTTCTCTCCACAAAATGTCGAACGATGAAATAAAATAAAATAAAACTATAAAAAATGGTCATCCCATGTTAGTTTTCCAAACTCATAACCTGGATTACTAGATTGGAAACATCATATATTGAAAAACCATGACACCTAATTTCAATCAACCAAATGTTAAAGGATAAAACTAGTGGGAAAATTATGCAAAAGGATCCAAAATCACAAAAAACAACTAAAGAATTAAGGAACAAAATTGAATAAATAAATAAATTAGAGGACAACTATGAGTTTTTGATTGAAAGGCGAGATTGAAAAGAAAAATCTTTAACAAAAGGATAAAATAACAACAAACAATTCATAACCAAATTAGAAAAATAACATATCATATGGATGAAATAAAAAAAAATTATACAAAAAGGTCAAGAAAATAAATTAAAAATCAAAAGAATAAAGATTGGTTTGAAAAATAAAATAAATTACACAAATTGGAATAAAAATATAAAATAAAAACAAATCCTTTTTTTTTTAAAAAAAAGTGATAACAAAATTCAAAATAAAAAAAATAGGAACAAAAGTTGAACTATATATAACTAAAAAAGATAACTTAGAAATCTTGAATTGTCAACGCATTTTTTAAGGAGAGAGAGAGAGAGAGAAGAGGGAGAAAGAAAGCCCCACCCACAATAATTTATTACTCCATCACAATTAGGCATTGCACCACTAAAAAAATTACATAACTATGAATATAGCAACATGATCTTTTTAATCACCAAAAACACCGTGCACGCCACTAGAAATTGATGAATGCCTCACACGTGCTAGCCATTTTTATAGTTTAATAATATTCCATGTTTATTAAAACATCAAATTGTCCTCTGCCTACTTTATAAAAGCAAAAAAGTTAAATTGAAAAGAAAGAAGCCTCTATATACAAATTTTGAAATAAAAAAGTTTGAAGGACAATTAAATTAATTTAATGTGAAAAAAAAGGAAAGACAATTGTAGTGAATAGTGTTATGTGAGTATGCTAGAAATCACTGTTACTTAGTTTATTTTTAATTTAATTTAATTAGTACTTGTATAGTATTTGCAGTAATGTTTCTCGTTCGAGAAGGATTTCATTAGACTTCCTTTTTGTTCTCTGCTAACCAATATTGTGGCCATGCTTGGAGGCAAGAAAAGTTCCAAAATGGCAAATCCTTACTCCCATCATTGATTTTTGATTTCAGTGAGTGTAAATGACATAACACTATTCACAGAAGAGGTTTGTCAAGCCGATTCCAATCACCTGTGCTACTCTTGTCAGAATTATTATCCAATTTAGTTGCAGTTTTTGACTTCAAGAGCATAACATGCTTGAAATGCACAATTATTGAATATTTTCTCTTGAACTGATGATTGAAATTGACTCAAAGCCATTGTAGTCTACACAAGTATGGTAACAACATAAACATTAACTTTCACAAACTACATCTAGTGCTGTTGACTTTAATACAATTTATATTCAACATGCCACAAATAGGGTAACAACATACACATTAACTTTCACAAACTATCGTCTCTACGGCATAAAGTAACCAACATCTAGTGCTGGTGACTTCAGCAATAATCTGGCACTCAATCCAGATGGACACGATTATGGAAAAATCCCCACAGATTCCATTTTTTATACACAAGCCTTCTGGAAAATACAGTTTTCTAGGTAGAATATAAATCAAACTGGAGGAGTTGGCATGAAACGCACAAAGGATGATCGATGGAAGTCCTTCCTACACGTACCGGAGTTCTTCACTGGTTATGAGCATCTTTAAGTATCCTGTTCAGAATCACTCTCCTTGCTGCGATTATGTCGGCATGACACTTGCCGGCATGGTCAGCTAAATCTTCAATGCTTTCCATGAACACCGCCATCTTCCTTTTGATCGCATTTATCACAAGTTTCACAGCTAAATCTTCTTCTCTGATAGCAAAGTCGGCAATGTACAAGAGTGACTCGATTTCAACTTGGAATTTGTTGACCAGCACCCGTAACCATGTCCTCGATTGTAACAAAAGTTCCCACCGCAATTGACGTCACTAACGCCTTCTCTTCCTCCAATGCTTTCTCATAACGGTTCAAAAGCGTGTTGCACCAGTTTCCCACAGGAGCAATTGGAACGGCCATTGCACCTGCTAAGGCTGTTACAACAGGGGGTGCAGCAACGGCAGCTGCGCTACCACTGAGAAAATCAACACAGAGACAAAAGCAGATACAAATAACACATTTGACACCCTCCTCCATCTCTTCATGGATTTCAATTTCTTATCAAGCGTCTTCTTTTGAGATTGCGATTTCTTCAACATGGATACCTGTTGCTCATGCACTGATTGAAACAGAGCGTAGAACTGGGGTGTAAATGGGTCCCCCGCTGCCTTAAACTTCTGTAATCCTTCCAATGTCTTCACAAACTTCATCTCAACTGCCCCATCCTCCATTTCTACTTCTTGCTCAAACTGATTGATTGCTAACTGTATAATCAACTGGCTATTTTGAGCACGTTCAAGACAGCTTCCAAGAGCCGTACAAAATTCCATGGTTTTGACACTACTCTTAAAGTATTCCTCGACCAAATCAAACAACTCTGGATTATCCCATATATCTTCCTTGCTTTCTAGTATGACTTTAACAACATCTTGGTTCATTTCAAGAAGACAATTTGTGACCTCTTTAAATGAGCCTAAGGATCGAATCTCCACGCTGTTTTTGACCTCTTTAAATGAGCCTAAGGATCGAAGCTCCACACCATCAGCAAGGATTTTTATAACATGATTAATCCTTCCATGGAGAGTAACATCAAAGGATTTCAATTCTGGATCTTGGTTACAGGCTTCCTCATATGAGCTGAAATCTGCTGTGAGTTGGGAACTGGTGCTAGCTTGGAGAAGTGGCGACGGGGTACCACTTCCTCCCGTTTTGCTATATAGCCCTTCCATGATATCCAAATTATAGCTGAAAATATTTTAACAAACCTAATGTGACCAAGAGATTTGATCTGTCTCACTTCAAATGCAAGCTTAAAAAGCATCAATTTTAAGCAAAACTCCAGTAAAGATGTGATCTTTTTTCCTTCCAATGCAATCAAATAGAAAAACTATCAAATCTAAGCAAACCCAGTTATCAAGTTGACTTAAACAACATAATCCAATTCAGGAAAGTTTAAAAACTGTCCAATGTTGAAGTCAAACGAGCTTATTGAACAAGAAAACACTCAGATGAACAGATTTCTGTTATAAACTGCAAAACCCGGAATCAAATTTTTCACTTGAACAAGAATTAGATCTAAACAACGAAATCAAACCGAAACCCCAGAGGCAAGCCAAAATGTAAAAAAATAATGGGTATTGAATAGCTTACAGTATATTCCTCTGTATCCGACGAGCTCCAACTACCTGAAATTCAGTTGAAATAAGTAGCTTCCTCTCACAATCAAGCAAAAATAATAAAGAGATCTTGTGCTCCCAAAAGAGATTTTTCTTGGGTGAATGTAAGAATCAAAGCAACAATATGTGACAAGAAAATGAATTCCGAGAAAGAGACCGGCTTCTAAACAATGAAAATAAAGCGCTAGAAAGAGAAGAAGGGTTTGAAGGGGTCTAGTTCAGAAGTTGCTTCTTCGGACAAGAAAGCGACGGAAATTTTCTTATTCCCGCCCTAGCTTACCCTTTATTTTAAAAAAAAATATATTTTTTAATGGAAAAACCTTGTTTCGCGCGCAAACCTTGTTTGAACTTTCTATTATTATTTTCATTGTTATTATTATAATTATTATAGCTGTCATTATAATCATTAATATAAATATTTAATATTCTAATATTATTGGTAATATTACTGTTGCTAGCATTATTATTGTTGTAAGACAGAATTCATTTTCTTTTTTATTTTTTAAGATTTACTCTTTATGTTATTATATTAAAAATATTTCAGAACACTGAGATTAAATTAATTTATTTTCTTAGAAAAACTTAGTTTATTATATATATATAGGCGTAAATATCAAAATATATAATTAGCAAACCTTAAAAATAATTGTTATTATTCTTTTAAATGCTTTATCTATAATAAAATAAATATATATAAAAACTAAATGATTGAAAGTTTTGAAGGTAGATTATTTCGCTTAGATGTATAACATTAAAAAAAAAAATCTAGGACTATTAACATTTTTTCATATGTTAAAAAAATTGGTTATGTCTGAGCCGAAACACATGGCAAGTGGCTCATTTAATTTTTTATTATATATAAATTTGCCCAATATTTCCACTTGTTTTTTTAACGTTATATTAAATCTGAAATATCATATATAAAAAGCTTGTAAAAGTCATTTTGTAATGAAAAGAACATTGATCAATGAATTATTTTGATTATTATCTCATTATTATCATCATTATTTTTAAATATTCACAATTCTTATAGCTATCATTATTTTAAATAATCATTATTATGATTATTATTGGCAGTACCATTGTTGCCACTTTTGCGACGATGATTTTTTTTGCGCTTCGCGCCCCGCCATTCCCCTGATAGGGGAGAACGACGCGCGGTGAAAATGAGATATGTTTTATAGTCATAAAAATTACAATTATAATTATCAGGAGTCGTCACCTAGTATTACGGTCACTAGGAAACGTATTGGTCTGCGAGAGTCTGGGTAAGGGGACTTGTTGTGCAAGGGAAAGACGCGTCAACCCCAGTGCACCTTACCTAAGGCAAGTTGTTATGTTGTTTGATTTTTTTTCTAAGTTTAATTTTTTTAACACTGATTTTCAAAAAAACATTTTTTTGTCCGCGGGTGTACTTTACAATATAATTTTACACCGAGATAGATAAAACAAAAGTAATTTTTAATTTTTTTGATATTTTGGCCAAATTCCAACAGATAATCATAAATTGGTTACGATATCCAATTTTCGTTCAAAATATAAGAAATATGCTATATTTGATTTTTACAAAAACAATACACTTGGGAAAAACTTGAAATTCGGCCGTATTCACAACAACAACACATTTTTTGTTTTTTTTAAATGCAATTTTTTGTTTTTTTTTTTTAATTTCGAGTCGGCCCAATTCTATTTTGTCTCAATTCTCCAACTCTCCCAGCTCTCCTCTCCACCCCTCGGTGACCAGCTCCTCTGCGCCGATGACCTCCCTTCTTTTTTGTCGATCAGCTCTCTCAAGTCTCCAACTCTCCCAGTCGAACCTCCCTTCCAACCACTAGTAGTTGCTCCCTTCCCATCAGCTCTCCTCTCCATCTTTTAGTAGTCAGCTCCTCTACGCCGACGACCTCCCTTCTCCTCCACGATGACAGCCCAACTCACCCACACATCCTCCAACTACAGCCTTGATTGCCCACCCATGGCACCTAACCAGCCACCAAGTTAGCGTCCACAATAGCTCTCTTCGGTCATCTCCAGAAGAAACTTACACTTCATAAGATTTTTGCATATTTATTATTTTGTCCAAATTTATATTATAATAAAAAATATCATATAATTAAAAAAATGTGTTGAAAAAATATGGTTATGACCGCGATGAGGCGTGGGTTAATGGTTAGTAATTTTTTTTTATTTGAAATTTGATAATTATTCAAGGGATTTGTTGTCTTTTTATCATGTTCACCATAGCACTTTGTTTTATTTAAAAACAAAAAGTCATTTAACTATTAGTTCCTGGTTTTTGTTGGTTTTCATAATACATCCTTTTAGTTTTGATTTTTTTAGTCCTTTTTTATTAGAGTTTAATTTGTTTTCAATTTAAACCTCCAATTCTAATTAGTATATGGTGTTTTTTTCCTTCAATTTAAACCTCCAATTCTAATTTGTGTATATGGTGTTTTTTCCTTTGATACTTCTACTTTTGATTTTTTTTCTGTAGCTATTTTTCAAATTTTTATAGTTTTTGATTTTATTCTTTAAATCAAATTTATGATTTTCTTCCAATAACAATAATATTTATTTCAATTTGGTCCTTTTTCTTTTAACTTCTTATTTGTTTTCTTTTCTCTTTTATCAAAGTTTTTTATGGTTTTGAATTTTATCATTTAAATCAAGTTTATGGTTTTTGTTATTTCAACAACAACATTAATAATAATGGTAATTATAATAGTTGTAATAATAATAATAATAGTAATAAGTATAATGATTTTAACAATATTATTAATAGTGAAGATTATGTTATTGAAGGTAGTAATAATATAAGTTTATCATTATAGTAATATGGTGATGTCGGAGATGATGATAATAAATTAATAATCATAATAATAATAATAATAATAATTATCAAACATCAATCCAAGAACCCAAAATTAATCTGAATTCAAATAATTTTCTAAGTTCATATCTATCTTTTCAAGTAATGGAAAGGCCTAAGAACACCCCAATAATTTTTTTCTCATCGAATGAAACTCACAAGTACCATAATCAATATTTTTTGTGCTAAATCGATGTCAACCCATATTTTTTTTCTTTCAACTACTAGAATTCAATTATTTTCTCTCTCAACTCTCAAATTAAAAACTAAAAAATAAGAAAAATAAATTTTTGAATCAAAATTATTTGTCAAAAACACTAAAAGGTTTGAAAAATGATCATATGACAGTATAAGGACCATAGTGTTTTTTTGCATCAATTTTGAAAACAACTATTTATTTTCTTTGTTATTTTCACTTTTATCATTTGTCTTTTAATCTTGTCATTTTCTAACATTTTAGAAGTAAATAATCATTAATTTGGGCTAAAAACAATTCAATTAGAGAGAAAAAAAAGTTTAGGAATCAAACAAAAAATCAATGTTGAATCATAATGGCATATGATAAAGAACATAGTGATTAGAGTTAAAGTTTTTTTTCCCCACAAAGCTCAAATCTTAGTTTGTTTTAATCAACAATAATTTTAGTAAATTTTAGTAAATTAATAGATGTTTTGCTTGTCAATTCATAGTTTTCTTTGACTTTTTTTTTCATTCAACCAATAGGGTTACAACCATAGATTTCAATTCTGTGCCGTTCTGGCCGGAACGTGCCATGCCGGAGAGAAAACCAAGACGAAACAATGTCGTTTTCATCCCGGTTTTCATTCCGGAAATTCCGGCCAAATTCCGGCCGGAACGCCTCGGTTCCGTTCCAGGCGTTCCGTTCCGGGTTCAAAATCAAAACGACGCCGTTTAATGTATCCTTACCTCTCCGATTTAAATCAAACATACAGCTCCGACACCCAAAAATTCTTATAGAATCACAATTTACATATGAAAATCAGTAAAATCAAGAATTCAGGTTAGGAGAACCTCAACTGAGAGACTTGGCTACGTGCGATGTAAGCAGAGTATCAGATCTGACTAGATCTACCTCGCAGGATGATAGATCTTGGCGATCCAGAGCTGTTGCGGTGGTGAAGAGAAGTCAAGGGAGGAGCTACTGGAAATCTGTGCTATGGGAGGACTTGGAAAGACTCTTCTGAGTTCCTTTAGAGTCATTCCAGTCTCTCCCATACCGGAAGCTTCCAGTGAATTAGTCTCCCTTTCCTTTCTAGCACAGTGTTAGACGATGAGAAACCCTAGTTGTGGGTGCATGCCTGTGTTTTCCGCTATATTTTTCTTTATATAGTGAGGAAAACACAGATCTACCACTTTTATTTTTTATTTTTTATTTTTCGAAGAGAAAAGGACAGTCTTGCTGACCAACTAAACTTTTTTTTTTGTAAAAAAAAAACCCTGTTTATTTTTATATTTTAAAGATATTTTTTTTTATGAATTGATATAAAAAATTATTTAATGTATTTTTATATATCACATTATCAATCACTTATAAAAAGAACTTTATTATTTTTAATATGCAAAATAATGTTTTTCTCTATTTTAAAAATAGATGTGTGGCCAGTTTGTCATTTACAAGTGTAAATTGAGATATTAGATCTCGTAAAATGAGACATATATTTATTCATGTTTAATGATTTAGTTTATTGATATTTATCTTTTTGTTTAGTCATATGATAATACAAATAGATATATAAATGAAATTGATGAATAAAATTAAAGGTAAAATAATATTATACAAGAGTTCATATATTAGAATTATTATCCAAAAATAAATATTTTTCTTTTTAAATAAATAAATAAATTCATATTCAATTAACACTTCAAAGGTACACATTCCAAATGCTCCTGATGAGTTCTTCGAACTTTGATGCATAAAAGTGCTCTCTTTTAGTTATCGTATATCAATAATTGTTTATCGTAGCTTAGATATGAAGATATCACTGTGGGTTAACTGTTGGGAAAATCTGGAGTAATATTTCAACATGAATAATTTTGTCACCTTGAAGTAACGTGCAGGTTATGAATCTGAAAGATTTTGTCAAATTTGCAATATCAAACTAGTTAATCATGTCCATGAACTCTCTTTGTCGGTCTATGAAGAAGGATGGTTAATCCAATCATTCTAATTGGTTTGGATAAATTAACTAAGATTTTCTTATCAAGAAAAGAAATCTTTTTTCAACTTTTTTTTTCTTAAACCGTCAATTTCACTTCTATTACTAAAACTTGTTGATTAAAATTCTCAGAAGTTAAAAAATTATCTTTACTCACGTCATTGATTTCAGTGAGGGTTTGTCAAGCCGGCTCCAGTCACTTTTGGAATTACTATCAAAATTATTATCCAATTTAGTTTCAGTTATTGACTTCAAGAACATAACATGCTTGAAATGTACAATTATTGAATTTGTTTCTCGTAAATTGATGATTGAAATTGACTCAATGTCATTGAGGTCTGCACAAGTATGCTTCTAATACAATTTATATTCAACGTGCCACAAATATGGTAACAACATAAACACAATACATATGGACGAGAGAGAGACAGAGAGAGAGAGTTTTCTAGGTTGATTATAAATCAAACTGGAGGAGTTGGCATCTCTTTATTCAGTGCATGAAACGCAAAATGGATGATCGTTGGAAGTCATTACTACACGTACCGGAGTTCTTCACTGGTCAGCATCTTTAAGTATCTTGTTTAGAACCATTCTCCTTGCTTCGATGATGTCGTCATGACACTTACTGGCATGGGCAGCTAAATTTTCAATTCTTTCCATGAACACCTCCATCTTCGTTTTGATCTCATCTATCACAAGTTTCACAGCATCTTCTTTTCTGATAGCAATGTCGGCATATTGGAAGAGTGACTCGATTTCAGATTGGAATTTTTCTACCAGCTTCAGTATAGTAACCATGTCCTCGATTGTAACAAAAGTTCCAGTCCAAATTAACTTCACCAACCCCTTCTCTTCCTCCAATGCTTTCTCATAACGGTCCCAAAGCGTGTTGCACCAGTTTCCTACAGAACCAATTGGAACGGTCATTGCACCTGCTATTGCACCTGCTAAGGCTGTTACAACAGGGGGTGCAACAACGGCAACTGCTACCACTGAGAAAATCAACACGGAGACAAAAGCAGATACAAATAACACATTTGACACCCTCCTCCATGTCTTAATGGATTTCAAATTCTCATCAAGCTTCTTAATTTGAGATTGCGATTTCTTCAGCATGGATACCTATTGCTCACGCACTGATTCATAAAGAGCGAAGAACTGGGGTGTAAATGGGTCCCCAGCTTCCTTAAACTTCTGTAATCCTTCCAATGTCTTCACAAACTTGTTCTCAGCTGCCCTATCTTTCATTGCTACTTCTTCCTCAAACTGATCGATTGCTAACTGTATAATCAACTTGCTATTTTTAGCACGTGCAAGACAACTTCCAAGAGCCGTACAAAACTCCAAGGTTTTGACACTACTCTTAAAGTATTCCTCAACCAAACCAAACAATTCAGGATTATCCCATATATCTTCCTTGCTTTCTAGTATGACTTTAACAACATCTTGGTTCATTTCAAGAAGACAATTTGTGACCTCTTTAAATGAGCCCAAGGATCGAATCTCCACACCATGATCAGCAAGGCTTTTTATGACATGATTAGTCCTTCCATGGAGAGTAACATCAAAGGATTGCAATTCTGGATCTCGCTTAAAGGCATCCTCATATGAGCTCAAATCTTCTGTGAGTTGGGAACTGGTGTTAGCTCGGAGAAGTGGCGACGGGGTACCAATTCTTCTCGTTTTGCAACATAGCCCTCCCATGATATCCAAATTATAGCTGAAAATATTTTAACAAACCAAATGTGACCAAGAGATTTCATCTGTCTCACTTCAAATGCAATCTTAAAAAGTATAAAAAAAAAGGGTATTGAACAGCTTACAGTATATTCCTCTGTATCCGACGAGCTTCAACTACCTGAAATTCAGTTGAAATAAGTAGCTTCCTCTCACGATCGAGCAATGAAAAATGAAAAAAAAGAGAGATCTTGTGCTCCCAAAAGAGATTTTGCTTGTTTGAATGTAAGAATCAAAGCAATAATATGTGACAAGAAAGAGAAGGGTTTGAAGGGGTGTAGTTCCGAAGTTGCTTCTTCGGACAAGAAAGCGAAGGAAATGAAAGAAAATGCGTGGAAAACAAAAGGACAACGTTGTGAAAGAGAGCAGACGTAAGTTGAGAAGGTGTTTCAGAATAGGCGTTGGGACGAGCTGGCGGATTGAGTTAAAATCTAAAACTAGAGTAACCTGTATTTTTATTATTAAAAAAATAATAGTTTAATTAATTTAAAATCGCGTCACCCCCCGGAGACTTTGTCTACTCGTGAGATTTTTCAACATCTCCTTCGCATTAATCTCGGCTCTGACTTTTCCTGCTTGGGTAATTGCTTTGATGATAGGAGCTCTTTTGCCTTAATAATTAAAACTAGTGATATCTTATAATATATGTATATATCGATTGATTATTATTTTCAATAAGAAAATGTATCTAAAACCTAGTTTCCTACTTGGGTAGTGGCTTGATTGCATAAGGATGATAGGAGCTCTTATGCCTTATTAATTAAAACTAGTGGGACAAATGACTATAAACAACTGTTTCGCCGAAAGCTGAATATGAGCTCTTATGCCTTATTAATTAAAACTAGTGATATCTTATAACAGATGTATATATCGATTGATTATTTATTTGTTAACGTAACAATTAATTAATCACACGGTGGTGGATATGGTGGATAGTGGGGGAAACTGGAAATGGGAATTGTTCGCGCATTTACTTCCTATACACACGGTGATGAGCATTGCTGGTCATATCCCTCCTATGCAGGATACTAGAGCGGACTCTGTGGTTTGGGATCATTCCTCAAATGGTCGGTTATCAGTGAGAACCGCTTATAGAGTTCAGGAGGAAGGAGGGGAGATGGATAGAGACCCTTTGTGGCGGACTATTTGGAAGTGGAAAGGATTGGAACGGATCAGAGTGTTTCTTTGGACGGTAGGCCACAATGCTATTATGACTAATGAAGCCAGATGGAGAAGGAAGATGACAGATAATAAATATTGTGGTCGTTGTGTCAATGAAGTAGAATCGGTTATCCACGCTCTTCGAGATTGCCCTAAAGTTCGTAAAATTTGGGAGGTTTTTGTTAGGGCCGAGGAGAGAGGGGTATTTTTTAGCCAAAATTGGTATGTTTGGTTGGTTTCTAATTTAGCTCCCAGAAAGGAAAGCTCCCGATATGGTGATTGGCATCTAATTTTCGGTATAACCTTATGGTATATTTGGAAGGAGAGATGCACTACAACATTTGGTGGTGACCAAGGTAATTGGTATGAGACTGTTTTGGCTATAAAACGGATGGTTGAAGATAGTAAGAGAATTCAGCAAAATGGAAATGAAGGTACAGCGGAGGTTGTTGACATAGGATGGAAGTACCCAGCAGAAGGATGGATCAAGCTTAATGTTGACGGATGCAGCAAAGGTAACCCAGGGATAGCTGGTGCGGGAGGAGTAATCCGAGATCATATGGGAACTTGGATCGGGGGGTTTGCAAGAAATATTGGAATTTGTTCATCGGTAACGGCAGAATTGTGGGCAATCTATGTGGGGTTAAATTTGACTTGGGATAGGGGGTTTAGGAAAGTGGTTTTGGAGTCAGATTCCAGAGTTGTAGTTGGGCTAATTAATGGGGAGAGTGTGAGATCTGATCGAAATTCTAATTTGATTATGCAAATTAAAAAATTTATTAGGTAGGGATTGGGAGGTTAATATTTTTCATGTTTATCGGGAGGCCAATTGTGTGGCTGATTGGTTGGCTAATTTTGGGCTAACTAGGGACTTATTAGTGAGGGAGACAGATACTTTAACCGATCCTCCGTCAGGGATTTATCCTTTATTGTATTATGACCTCATTGGGTCTACTATTCCGCGTTTAATTTAGAAGGGCTTTCGCCCCGATCTTTACCAAAAAAAAAAAAAAAAAAAAAAAAAAACAATTAATTAATCACATCATCTTTAAATATTATCTTAGCTGTCAGCATTTTACAATTAAGTAATCACATCTACTTAGACACTTCAATGCGTGGAATAAAAACATCAAATCGCAGGACATGCGGAGACTTTGTCTTCTCATTGAAACCAACGGCTCGACCACCGGAAGCAGAATCGTAGCCGCTCTCTGCTCTGACTTTTCCTACTTGGGTAGTTGCTTGATTACATAATGATGATAGGATAGGAGCTCCGATGCCTTATTAATTAAAACTGTGGAACAAATGACTATAAACAACTGTTTCTAAAACTAAGTAATCGTTGACATTCTAATAGCTGAAAGCTGACCTTCTCGATTGATCCATGAAGGGCTGCATATGCAGGAGAACTGACTCAGTAAAATCACCATGATGATGTTTGTGTATATGATTTTTTTTATTTGATTCTTTTACTTTTGATTTTTTTTCTTAGCTACTTTTCACATATTTGTGCACTGAAAATATCTCTAGAAAAGATAAAAACAAAGGCATGAAGTTGTGGCTATTATGGTACCCCCCCCCTTTTTCGTAGTTATTGCTGGGTTCAGAGAGGTATATGTAATTTATATAAAAAAAATCAGAAACACTGAAGACGCATCGGTACGACGCGCGTGTAGTGTTTTACGCGCACGTGCCTTTTCAGGCAAAAAGTGTTGTGTCGTTTGGCGGAGGAAACTGATCGTCCGTCGTGTCAATTGGTGCACCGCCATGTCCTCTGCCTCCCGGTGCGAAACGTGTCAATATTTGGTGATTGGTGAATGACCAGTGAACGCTTTTTAGTTTTTTTCTTTTTTTTTGAAAATTACATATAAATCCTTCATGTTTGTGATTGTTTTATTTTACTCCCTGCTTTTTTGATTTTAGTTTTATTCCTTAGTTTTTTCAATAGAAAATTTGATTTTTTTTCAAGTTTGACCTTCAAATGAAAATGATTATATTTGTTGATTTTCATTTCAGTCCTTATTCTTTTGATTTTTGTTTCATTTAATTTTTTCGGTATGCAGATTTTAATTTGTTTTAATTTTGTCCTACAATTGAAATTGGTCATATATGCTACTTTTCATTTCGGTCCTTATTGTTTTATTTTTTTAGCAAAATTACACTGCATTTTTTTTTTAAATACCTTTATTGTTTCGGTCACAAGGTTTTTATTTGTTTCAATTTTGCCATTCGATTTGAATTAATTATATATTTTATTTTTCATTTCAGCCCTTATTCTTTGAATTTTTATTTGGTATTAATTTCTTTTATTTTTTCGGTCTTTCTTGGACACTTTTTATTTTGTACCTATATTTATACATCTATGCTTTTAGTTTTTTTTTTTAATTTTATTTTTTATTGGAGTTTTATTTTTATTCAGTTTAGTCTTGAAATTTTAATTTATGCTGGTGATTATTTTAAAATTAATATCTCTTTTTTTCCCTTTGTTCTTTTTTTTAGTGTTTTCTGTTATTTTTATTTGTTCTTTGGATCAGATTATTTTATAATTTCATTGCTTGCGCAATAATCATATTAATTTTAGTGATTATTATTTTTTATATATAAAAATGTTTTGCTATTTTTTTATTATTTGAGGCAATTTAATGATTTTAATTGTTTGGGAAATAATATTGATAATAATTTTAACTATTATAGTCATAATAAAGATAGTAACATAGGAATGGATTTTCAAAGATATTTTCTTACTTCTTTAGATAGAAAATTAAGTACTTATTTTTGTTATTTGATTATTGTAGGTATTTTCACAATTTATATTCTGTTTGTTGTGTTTATTTTGAATTAGATTATAAAATAAATTAATCCTAATACAGTGAATTCGATAATTCAGGTATCTAAACCTTCTTGTTTTTTTAATGATGATGATAATTTTATTTTCGTGATTTCGTTGAAACCTACTAAATAGATAAATTTATATCGATTTAAAATTTATATATTTTATAATAAACTTGCACTTCACAAGAATTCTACATAGATTTATTATTTTATCCAAATTTATATTATAAAGAAATCTTACACAATTAATATTTTTTTGAGTTGAAAAAAATATAGTTGTGACTGCAATGAGGTGCGGGTTAGTAGCTAGTAATATATATATATATTTTGTTGATTTGTAATTTGATAATTGTTCAAGGGTCTTATTGTCTTTTTATCATGTTCATGCATAACAAAATGCTTTTGTTGTATTTAAAAACAAAACATCATTTAACTATTAGTCCTTGGGTTTTGTTGGTTTTTAGAATCCATCCTTTTCGTTTTGATTTTTATTTTATTTTAGTTCTTTTTTGTTTGTGTTTAATTTGTTTTCAATTTAGCCCTCCAATTCTAATTTGTGTATATGATATTTTTTCATTTGATCCTTCTACTTTTGATTTTTTTTTCTTTAGCTATTTTTCAAAGTTTTATAGTTTTTGATTTTATTCTTCAAGTCAAATTTATGATTTTTTCCAATAACAATAATATTTGTTTGAATCTGGTCCTTTTTCTTATAACTTATTTGTTTCCTTTGTCCTTTTATCAAAGTTTTTATGATTTTAAATTTTACTGTTTAAATCAAGTTTATGGTTTTTGTTATTTCATCAATAACAAAAATAATAATTATTATTATTATAATATTTTTAATAATAATAATAGTAGAAATAATGATAATGATACTAACAGTATTATTATTAATATTATTAATAGTGATGATAATGTTATTAAAGGTAGTAATAATAATAGTTTATCATGATAGTAATATGGTGATAGTGGGGATAATAATAAAATAATAATTTTAATAATAGTTCTAATAATTATAATAATGATAACGATACTAATAAAATAATACTATTAAGAGTAATTATATTGGTAATATTAATAGTAATAATTGTTTTTATAATAATAGTAGTGGGGTTATAACATTAGTAATGATGATGATGATAGAATAAAAAAAAAATGGTAAGATTAGTTATAGTAATGATAATAATTATAACAACACTATTAACAATAATACTACTAATAATAATTGTTATAACCTAATTTTTAACTCCCTATTTTAAATATTTTGCATTATTTTTTGGTATTTTCAATATTATCTCAAAAGGGCTTTATTTTTTTTAGCATGTTCAACTTTTAATATGCTCATTTCAAAATTATTGATTAGTTTTACCGATATGAAGTTGTTTTTAGCATGTTCAACTTTTAATATGCTCATTTCAAAATTATTGATTAGTTTTACTGATATGAAGTTGATGTTATCTTTTTTAAAATAATATAAAAAGAATAGTTAAAAAAACCTGCTCTGCTGATAACTTACATTACCCTGCAACACGTCATTTCCTTACCCTGCAATTGCACTATTACCTTACGTGCAACTCGTCATATCTTGCACAACAACATGTTATTTCTTGCACTGCAACACCCCATGTCCTGCAACAATCATGGTAAAAATATAGCCAAGAAAGTGATAGGAAAAAAGGGAAAAGAAATAAAGAAAGGAACAAGGAGAAAAAACAAAGAAAGAGGGGATATTGCTCGTGAACTACAGACCACTTACTTTTTTCTCCTACCATAAACAATTAGCAGTTGCACTCCTTCTCCAGCGACATCATCAACTAAACTTTTTCTTCTTCTCCAACTATAGTAATAGCAGCTGTATTTCTTCTTCTTCCTTCTGCAACAAACTTCATCTCCCTCTAACAAGTGACACCGGCCACTAGCACCCCTTTCCAGCATCAGGTTGATCTCCTTTATGTGGGGAAAACAACAGGTAATACACTTTTTCTCCCCGTTGCAGCTAGTGTTCACTGCAAGTGAATAGTAAGAAGTTAATTAATTCACTTTCTCCTATTCACTTGCATGTGAACTGTAGGTAGGTGACTCGGCTGGACGTAGTGTACAATCCCCCAAAATTATTGGGTCATTTTGGCCCATTTGGTTGAGTGAGCCCAGCCCAGAAAATACATAAACAAAAAAGTATAAAAAATTATATTTCAAAAAAATATAAAAAAATGTTTTGTTTTCGAGCATACGAATGAATCCTAAAACTTTTCTCAAAATATTTTTCGCAAAAAATAAAACCAAAATCCTAAAATTTATTTATATATTTTAAAAATCACCAAAACTTATTTATCATTCATTTTCAAACTTTATATAAAATTATTAAGATTTTAAAACCAAAGAATTTAATTAAATAAATGTTAAAATTATAAATAATTCAAAATAATCGATTAGATGTTATAGAAAAAAAATATATTATTTAATATTGAACAATACTAAAGTAGTGTTTGTAATGTCGCCCAAATGTTGTTTGGAAAAAAAAATGAATTTATTTGCTCTTTTTTTTTATTTTTTTAGATTGTTTTGATGGGATGATATCAAAAATAAATTTTAAAAAATAAAAATATATATTATTTTAATGTATTTATAAGCAAAAAAAACTTTGAAAAACAATTATTATTTCAATATCAAATGCTACTTAATTATATCGTAGTTGAAGTTTAGTTTTATCATTAGACATGGGTCCACATATGCTAAGGGGCATATTTGTATAGTAAAAATTGTTTAGGAGCCACATGCAACTCTTAAAAAATAAAAATAAAATCAATAATTTTAACTATAGCCCCGATGGAACAAATATATTAAAAAAAACCTAAAGGGCGTCGCCCTTTTGAACAGGAAAACACTGTGCACCGTGACTCAGAGTCACTATTCATGTGCAATTTCACCCGGTGCTTCGCGGGTGTATGTCTTTTTTTTTTTTTATTCGGCTGGAAACAGTGTAATCACGGAATTAGCCCCCGAAAACGACAAAAACCGCCGTCGTTTTTGGGTACGGGACGATCGATTGACCGCTTTTCGACCCGGTTCGGGTCCGGGATGGGTCCCGACCGGGTTCTTGAATTTTTTAATATTTACAGTAACAGTGTATTAACGCTTTTGTCCCTCGAAAAGGACAAAAAACAGGTCTGGGTGTCAGGGGCTTGCCGGTAATTAGCCAATTTTATATATTTTTTAATCTGGCATCTCGAGTGGCGTCGGCGCGACGCCGTCCAGTCTCCACGCCACGCAGCGTGTTTCGGACTGGCGTGTGGCTCCATGATGTCCACACTGCGTGTCAATGGTTGTTTGAATTTCCCCCACTTTCTCTCTCACGCTTTCGTGCCGGTGGCGTCGACTAAAGCTGTTTTTTTGCCAAATTTCATTTCAGGTCCACGAGCGTTATAATTTGATTTTCTGACCCTTATTTCTATTAAATGAGTTTTGATTTGTTTCAATTTCGTCCCTTCAATTGAAATTGATTATGTACTTGAAGTGTCAATTCGGTCCTCAAGCTTTGAATTTTCATGGGTTGAGTTTGGGAATTCTAATTGTTTTTTGGTTTCAAAGTTTTCATTAATTTCAATTTCATCCTTCCATGCAAATTTATTATAAAACCTTAATATTTTAGGTATCGAAAGTTTGATTTCTCTCAATTATATCCTTCTATGCAAGTTAATTATGAATTTCAATTTCATTTCAGATCCCAGTTCTTTTAATTTCTGGTTTTATTTTTAAATTATTTAATTTCAATGTTTGAATTTACTTCAATTTGGTCTTTTAAATTAAAGATACTATTGAAAGTATATCAAATTAATTATATATATTGTATATTTATGTCAAATTCAAGTATGTAAAATTAATTATATGTTCAAATATTTATTAAATATTATCGCCTAAAAATATATAGAGAGAGAGGAAAAATGACCTAAGATTTTTTTAAGAACAAAAATTCATATAAGTATTCTTGGTTACTCTTTTGTTAATGTTTTTGAAGGGTTTTTTTCCTGTCAGAACAATTTGATAGTTTTTATTGTATTAACAATGATAACAATGATAATTTTTAGTGCTTATTGTATTTTATTTTTATTTTTATTTTTTTTGTGACAATTTTTTTAATCTTTCATTCATTTATTTATTCTTTGATGATAATAATGATAATAATATCAAAAATAATAATAATAATAATAATAATAATAATAATAATACTAAAAAATAATATTTTTAAAGGTTTTTTCCTTTGGGATAATTTGATAATTTTTATTGTTTTGGCGGTGATGGCAACAATAGTTTTTATTTTGGTTTTATTCTTTTGTTTAATCTTTTGTTCAGGTTTTTAGTGTTTCTTTTCCTTCCATTTTTTCCCTTTCATTATTAACACAAAAATAAAATAAATAAATGATAATGATAATAATAATAATAATTTAATTGTTTTTGTTGCTTACTCTTTAGTTAATGTTTTTGAGGGGTTTTTTCCCTCAGAACAATTTGATAGTTATTATTGTATTGACAGTGATGACAATAATAATTTTTAGTTTTTATTATATGTCTTTTTTCATTTTTTTTTTACAAATTTTTTAATCTGTCATTCGTTTATTTATTCTTTCATGATAATAATGATAATAATATCAATAATAATGATAATAATATCAATAATAATAATAATAATACTAATAATAATATTTTAATTGTTTTTCTGACTTGCTATTTTGTTCATGCTTTTTATTTTTTTCATCTAAATTTATCTTTGTTGATTTTATTATTTTAAATTATATACACAAAAATGCCCGCGGCAGCGCGCGGGGCAATTAGCTAGTTTGTTCTATTTCAATTAGATGAGTAAAAAAAGATAACAACGGGGGGAGGGGGGAGGGGGGAGGGGGGAGAGACAAAAAGGCACGCCGACAAAATTGTATTCCTCCATCACTATTAGGCAATGCACCACTAAGAAAAATACATAACTATGATTATAGCAACATGATTGAAAATAATTTTTTGATCACCAAAAAACGCCACTAAAAATTCAAGAATGCCTCACACATGGTAGCCACTTTTGCAATTTAATAATATTCTATATTTATTAAAACATCAAATTGTCCTCAACCCACTTAATAAAAACAAAAAAGTTAAATTGAAAAGAAAAAAGCCCCTACATGCAAATTTTGAAGGACAATTAAATTATTTTAATGTGAAAAAAATGGAAACACAATTGTAGTGAATAGTGTTATGTGAGTATGTTAGAAATCACTGTTAGTTCTTAATTTATTTTTAATTTAATTTAATTTAATTTAATTTGGACTTTGTATAGTATTTGCAGTAATGTTTCTCTTTCGAGAAGGATGAAGGAAAATTCTTTATCAGATTTGCTTTTTGTTCTCTGCTAACCAGTATTGTGGTCATGCTTGGAGGCAAGAACAATTCCAAAATGACAAATTTTTACTCACGTCATTGATTTCAATCATCGTAAATGAAACACCATCCATCGAGAGGGTTTGTCAAGCCGGTTTCGATCATCTGTGCTACTCTTATCAGAATTATTATCCAATTTAGTTGTGGTTATTGACTTCAAGAGCATAACATGCTTGAAATGCACAATTATGGATTTTTTTTCTCGTAAATTGATGATTGAAATGGACTCAAAGTCATTGTAGTCTACACAAGTATGCTTCTAATACAATTTATATTCAACATGCCACTAATATGGTAACAACATACACATTAACTTTCACAAACAATGATCTCCACGGCATAAAGTAACCACCATCTAGTGCTGGAACTCAATCCATATGGACACTATTATGGGAAAATTCCCACAGATTCCATTTTTTTTACATACGCGTAGAGAGAGAGATAGAGAGCCTAAGCCTTCTGGAAAATACAGTTTTCTAGGTTGCCTATAAATCAAACTGGAGGAGAGGCATCTCTTTATTCAGGGCATGAAACGCAGAAAGGATGATCGTCGGAAGTAATTTCTACACGTACCGGAGCTCTTCACTGGTCAGAATATTTAAGTATCCTGTTCAGAATCACTCTCCTTGCTGCGATTATGTCGGCATGACACTTGCCGGCATGGGCAGCTAAATCTTCAATGCTTTCCATGAACACCGCCATCTTCCTTTTGATCACATTTATCACAAGTTTCACACCATCTTCTTCTCTGATAGCAAAGTCGGCATTGTTCAAGAGTGACTCGATTTCAACTTGCAATTTGTTGACAAGCACCCGTATATGAAACATGTCCTTGATTGTAACAAAAGTTCCAACCTCAAACACATTTGACACCTTCCTCCATGTCTGCACGGATTTCAATTTCTCATCAAGCTTCTTCTGTCGAGATTGCAGTTTCTTCAGCATGGATACCTGTTGCACATACACTGATTCAAACAGAGCAATGAACTGGGGTGTAAATGGGTCCCCCGCTGCCTTAAACTTCTGTAATCCTTCCAATGTCTTCACAAACTTCTTATCAACTGCCCCATCTTTCATTTCTACTTCTTTCTCAAACTGCTGGATTGCTAACTGTATAATCAACTGGCTATTTTTAGCACGTTCAAGAGAACTTCCAAGTGCCGTACAAAACTCCATGGTTTTGACACTACTCTTAAAGTATTCCTCCACCAAACCAAACAATTCAGGATTATCCCATATATCTTCCTTGCTTTCTAGTATGACTTTAACAACATCTTGGTTCATTTCAAGAAGACAATTTGTGACCTCTTTAAATGAGCCTAAGGATCGAATCTCCACACCATCAGCAAGGCTTTTTATCACATGATTAGTCCTTCCATGGAGAGTAACATCAAAGGATTGCAATTCTGGATCTCGCTTACAGGCATCCTCATATGAGCTCAAATCTTCTGTGAGTTGGGAACTGGTGTTAGCTCGGAGAAGTGGCGACGGGATACCACTTCTTCTCGTTTTGCTATGTAGCCCTCCCATGATATCCAAATTATAGCTGAAAATATTTTAACAAACCAAATGTGACCAAGAGATTTCATCTGTCTCATTTCAAATGCATCTTAAAAAGTATAAAAAAAAAGGGTATTGAATAGCTTACAGTATATTCCTCTGTATCCGACGAGCTTCAACTACCTGAAATTCAGTTGAAATAAGTAGCTTCCTCTCACGATCGAGCAATGAAAAAAAAAGAGAGATCTTGTGCTCCCAAAAGAGATTTTGCTTGTTTGAATGTAAGAATCAAAGCACTAATATGTGACAAGAAAATGAATTCCGAGAAAGAGACCGGTTATCTAACCAATTAAAATAAAGCGCTAGAAAGAGAAGGGTTTGAAGGGGTCTAGTTCAGAAGGTTCTTCTGCGGACAAGAAAGCGAAGGAAATGAAAGAAAATGCGTGGAAAACAAAAGGACAACGTTGTGAAAGAGAGCAGACGTAAGTTGAGAAGGTGTTTCAGAATAGGCGTCGGGACGAGCTGGCGGATTGAGTTAAAATCTAAAACTAGAGTAACCTGTATTTTTATTATTAAAAAAATAATTTAATTAATTTAAAATCGCGTCCCCCCCCGGAGACTTTGTCTTCTCATGAGATTTTGCAACATCTCCTTCTCATTTATCTCGGCTCTGACTTTTCCTACATGGGTAGTTGCTTGATTGCATACCGATGATAGGAGCTGTGATGCCTTATTAATTAAAACTAGTGGAACAAATGACTATAAACACTGTTTCTGAAACTAAGTAAGCGTTGACATTTTAATAACTGAAAGCTAAATGCTGATAAACCTGGTTTTTTTTTGTATGAATAGGAATTGGATTTTTTATTTTATCTAGTAAAATATTTAAATGACATGGACATTGACTTTTAAGATGATATTTAATACTAATCAGAATATAATTTGACATCAACAAGTAATTGATGCGTGTATATTTAGCTCAAACTTAAATTTATCTTTAATAACGTACTTTCTTATATCTTACATAAGAAAATGTATTTATAATATATGTATGCATCGAATAATTATTATTTTCATTTTCTTAGCAATGCTGTGGAGAGAAGTTTTACTCTATTTATTTGTTCACGTAACAATTAATTAATCACATCATCTTTAAATATTAACTTGGCTGTCAGCAATTTACTAATACACATCTACTTGGACACTTTAATGCGTGAAATAAAAACATCAAATTTCTATTTGAAAAGAAAAAAGATTAAACATTTAATTTAAAATCGCAGGACATGCGGAGACTTTGTCTTCTCATTGAAACCAACGGCTCGACCACCGGAAGCAGAATCGTAGCCCCTCTCTGTTCTGACTTTTTCTTCTTGGGAAGTTGCTTGAATGCATATAGATGAAATCTCGTTCCCCCACCCCCGGAGACTTTGTCTTCTCATGAGATTTTTCAACATCTCCTTCTCATTTATCTCGGCTCTGACTTTTCCTAACTTGGGTAGGAGCTCTGATGCCTTATTAATGAAAACTAGGGGGACAAATGACTATAGAGAACTGTTTCTGAAAGCTACCTAAGCGTTGACATTGTAATAGCTGAAAGCTGAGTGCTGACTTTCTCGTATGTTCTATGAAGGGTTGCATATGCAGCAGAACTGACTCGGTTCTGATTCACAATTAACCTGCTAGTAAAGCTAAAACGTGCAGTGAAATTATTATAGATTTGTATTTGTTCATTGTGAATTTTAATAGTTAAATGATAATGCTTATGCCATTGAAAAAACTCCCAGAATGTTGACTCGGTTCAGTTTCATTTACATTTTTTATTTGATTCTCTTACTTTTGATTTTTTTTTCTTAGCTATTTTCACAAATTTGTGCACATGAAAACTACAAAAATACCCTTAGAAAAGAAAAAAAAAACAAAGGCTTGGAGCTCGGGGTATTGTGGTACTTTCATCCCTAGTTTTTTGTTGTCATTGCAAGGTCCAGAGGTTCATAGGTAATTTATCAAAAAAAAATTTGGAAATACACGCATGGTACCGACATGTCTGCAGTGTTTTACTCGCACACGCCTTTCAGGCGGCGTGTGCTATGTCGTTTGGTGGTGGAAATTGCCCATCCACCATGTTACCTAGTTCGTCGTTGTGTTCTCTGCCTCCAGGTGAAGCGTGTGTTAGGTTTTAGTGGTCCGTGAATTGCCGGTGAATAATTTTTAGTTGTTCGTGAATCGTCAGTGAATAATTTTTAGTTTTTACTCCCTTTTCTCTCTCTTGTCGCCAGAAATTACATGTAAGTCCTTCATGTTTGTGATTGTTTTATTTTAGTACCTGCTCTTTTGATTTCGGTTTTATTCCTGATTTCTTCAATGAAAATTTTGTTTTTTTTTCAATTATGACCTTCAATTGACTATGATTATATATGTTGGTTTTCATTTCAGTCCATATTCTTTTGAATTTTTGTTTTTTTTGGTTGCTTTAATTTTTTCAGTATATAGGTTTTAATTTATTTTGATTTTGTCCTCCACTTGAAATTGGTCATATATGTTACTTTTCATTTTGTTCCTTATTCTTTTAATTTTTTAACAAAATTACACTGTAATGTTTTTTAAAAATGTCTTTATTTGTTTCGGTCCCAAGATTTTTATTTGTTTCAATTTTGTCCTTCGATTAGAATTAATTATATATTTTATTTTTTATTTTAGCCCTTATTCTTTGAATTTTTTATTTGGTATTAATTCCTTTTTTTTTTTCGATCCTTCTTGGACAATGTTTATTTTGTACCCGTATTTATGCACCTATGCTTTTAGTTTTTATTTTTATTTTTTGTCGTTTTATTTTTTAATGGGTTTTATTTATATTCAGTTTAATCCTGAAATTTTAATTTATGCTGGTGATCATTCTCAAATTAATATTTCTCTTTCTTTTCCTTTTTTGTGTGTGTTTTCTGTTATTATTATTTGTTCTTTGAATCAGATGATTTTATAATTTCATTGTTTGCATAAAAATAGTGATAATTTTAGTGATTGTTTTTTTATAAAAAAATATTATTCTCTAGGGAATTTAATGATTTTAATTGTTTTGGAAATAATGTTGATAATAATTTTAATTATTATTATTATGATAATGATGGTAGCATAGGGATGGATTTTCAAAGATATTTTCTTCTTTTTGTAGATAGAAAATTAACTATTTATTTTTGTTATTTGATTATTATAGGTATTTTATAATTTATATTCTGTTTGTGTGTTTAATTTGAATTGGATTATAAAATGAATTAATCCTGGTACAATGAATTCGATAATTTAGGTATTCGAATCTTCTTGTTTTTTTAATAATGATGATAATTTTATGATGGTGATTTCGTTTAAACCTACTAAATAGATAAATTTATATCGATTTAAAATTCATATATTTTCTAAGAAACTTACACTTCACAAGAATTTTGAATATTTATTATTTTTCCCAAATTTATATTATAATAAAAAACTCATATAATTAAAGACACTGCGAAGAAACAAATATGGTTATGGCAACGATGAGATGCGGGTTAGTGGCTAGTAATATATATTATTTGTAATTTGATAATTGTTCAAGGGTTTTGTTGTTTTTTTTATCATGTTCACCATAGCACTTTGTTGTAATTAAAAACAAAAAGTCATTTAACTATTAGTCTCTAGTTTTTGTTGGTTTTCATAATCCATCCTTTTAGTTTTTATTCTTTTAGTTTTTTTTTATTAGAGTTTAATTTGTTTTCAATTTAGCCCTCCAATTCTAATTTGTGTATATGGTGTTTTTTCATTTGATACTTCTACTTTTGATTTTTTTCCTTAGCCATTTTCAAAGTTTTATAGTTTTTGATTTTATTCTTCAAATCAAATTTATGATTTTTTCCAATGACAATAATATTTATTTCAATTTGGTCCTTTTTCTTTTAACTTCTTATTTGTTTCATTTTCTCTTTTATCAAAGTTTTTTATGGTTTTGAATTTTATCATTTAAAGCAAGTTTATGGTTTTTGTTATTTCAACAACAAAAATAATAATAATGGTAATTATAATAGTTGTAATAATAGTAGTAGTAATAAAGATAATGATATTAACAATATTATTAATAGTGATGATAATGTTATTCAAGGTAGTAATAATAGTAGTTTATCATGATAGTAATATGGTGATGTTGGAGATGATGATGATGATGATAATTATCAAACATTAATCCAAAAACCCAAATTTAATCTGAATTCAAATAATTTTCCAAGTTCATATCTACCTTTTCAAGTAATGGGAAGGCCGAAGTACACCCCAATAATTTTTTTCTCATCGAATGAAACTCATGAGTATCATAATCAATACTTTCGGTGATGAAATAGATGTCAACCCATATTTTTTTTCTTTCAACTACTGGAATTCAATTATTTTCTCTCTCAACTCACAAATTAAAAACTAAAAAATAAGAAAAATAAATTTTTGAATCAAAATTATTTGTCAAAAACACTAAAATGATTGAAAAATGATCACCATAGTGTTTTGTTTGCACCAATTTTGAACACAACTATTTATTTTCTTTGTTATTTTCACTTTTACCATTTGCCTTTTAATCTTGTCATTTTCTAACATTTTAGAAGTAATTAATAATTAATTTGGGCTAAAAACAATTCAATTAGAGAAGAAAAAAAAGTTTGGGAATCAAACAAAAAAAATAAAATCAATGTTGAATCATAATGGCATATGATAAAGAACATAGTGATTAGAGTTATAGTTTTTTTCCCCCACAAAGTTCAAATCTTAGTTTGTTTTAATCAACAATAATTTTAGTAAGTTAATAGATGTTTTGCTTGCTAATTTTCAGTTTTCTTTTACCTTTTTTTCATTCTACCAATAGGGTTACAACAAGTTAAGGCTTGTACTATCAAACTAGCTAATTATGTCCATGAACTAGCTAATTATGTCCATGAACTCTCTTTGTCTTCTTAGAAGAAGGATGGCTAATCCAATCATTCTAATTGGTTTAGATAAATTCACCTAAGATTTTCTTATTAAGAAAAGAAATCCCTTTTCAATTTTTTTTTCTTAAACCCTCAATTTCACTTATAATTTTTTTAAAGAAAGCTAAAACTTGTTTTTAGCTTGGATCTTTGAGTGAGAATATTGGATTAAGATTAAAATTCTCATAAGTTAAAATTTTATTTGCATATTCTATGATTATTGGTTAGTAAAGAATAAAAATGAATATATTGATGTTTTAAACTATGTGAAGGTAATGAGTAAAAAGTTTGATAAAATTAATTTAACCACTAACAAAAGCTATATTTCAAACCTAAAATTAATTTGTCATTAATCTCTGGTTTGCATTAAGGCATAAGTTATAAAAACATGAAATCAATAAAGTTCTACTTTCAATCATTAAATGAAGGTTGAGAGGGTTTAAATGTACTCCTCTTGACAATACATTATTCTATTTTTTTTCGCTTTCAATTTAATTCTTTATCATTAGATCTATTAGAGATTGAACTTAATTTTTAAATTTTATTTTTTATGAGATTATCATGTAATTTGGATCACGATTTTAACAGATTAATTTGGTTGGTGTAGTGATGCGCACGACATTTGGGGTGGTAGGTTTGCCTCCTGCAATGTGGAAGAAAGGTTTAGTGTTTTAATCATAAAATTATTATTATAATTTAGGAATCACCACCTAGTATTATGATCATCAGAAAACATAATGGTTTGTGAGTGTGTAGGTAAGAGAACTAGTTATCCATTGAGAAGATGCATCACTCTCAATCCACTCAATTTAAGGTAAGTTGTATTGTTATTTGATTTTTTTTTTTTCTAGATCTAGTTTTATATTTGTTAGCCTCATTTAAGGTTCAAGATAAATATTCCTTCGTGGGGATGTCCCTACCTTAATGAATCAAAACCTAACCATTTTAAAGCCTAATTTTAGCATCATGTTTTATTATTATTATTATTATTATTATTATTATTATTATTATTATTATTATTATTATTATTATTATTATTATTATTATGTATCTTTAATATATAAGGGTATAGTCTACAATGTAGTTTTATACCTTCAAAAACTAAAGTATATTGTTAAATCCTAATATTTTAAATACAAAGTGAATAAAATAATTGGTGAAGAGTTTTTTATATTTTGGTCGAACTCTAACGAATAATTATAAACTAATTACGATATTCATTTTTATATTTTAGTCTGTAGATGGCCTGATATTAAATAAAATTGCTACAAAAGCATGCGATAAAATCAAAAATATTTTAAATTATCCTAATTTTTGGAATTTTTTTCTTGAAGTTTGAGAAAAAAGTGAGTATTTTTAATATCGTGTTTGTATCTTACAATATAAGTCTACAACCTGATATTATATCAAATTGTTGAAAAAATATGAGAGAATTGATTTGCCATTAACAAAAGCTATACATCAAACCTAAAATTGACTAAAATTTAAAACCTAAGATTGATAAATTCAATTTAACCACTAATAAAAGCTATATTTCAAACCTAAATTGATTTGCCATTAATCTCTAGTTTGCATTAGGGCTTAAGCTATATTTCACTATTATAACATCACGATTGATAGGAATATTTTTATCACCAAAAACCACAGCACACGCCACTAGAAATTCATGGAAGCCTTACACTTGCTAGCCACTTTTACAATTTAATAATATTTTATTAACAGTTAAACTATCCTTGACCCCCTTCATAAAAACAAAAAAGTTAAATTGAAAATACAAACCCTACATGCAAATTTTGGAAGGAAAATTAAATTATTTTAATGTGAAAAAAGGAAGACAATTGTAGAGAACAGTGTTATGTGAGTATATTAGAAATCATTGTTACTTCTTAGGTTTATTTTTAATTTAATTTGGACTTGTAAAGTATTTGCAACGATGTGGTTATTGACTTCAAGAGTATAACATGCTTGAAATGCACAATTATTGATTTTTTTTCTCGTGAATTGATGATTGAAATTGACTCAAAGTCATTGTAGTCTACACAAGTATGCTTCTAATACAATTTATATTCAACATGCCACAAATATGGTAACAACATAAACATTAACTTTCACAAACAATCTAGTGCTGGTGACTTCAGCAATAGTCTGGAACTCAATCCATATGGACACTATTATGGAAAAATCCCCACAGATTCCATGTTTTATACATAAGCCTTCTGGAAAATACAGTTTTCTAGGTAGAATATAAATCAAACTGGAGGAGTTGGCATCTCTTTACTCAGTGAATGAAACGCACAAAGGATGATCGTTGGAAGTCATTTCTACACGTACCGGAGTTCTTCACCGGTCAGCATCTTTAAGTATCCTGTTCAGAATCACTCTCCTTGCTGCGATTATGTCGGCATGACACTTACCAGCATGGAAAGCTAAATCTTCAATGCTTTCCATGAACACCGCCATCTTCCTTTCGATCACATCTATCACAAGTTTCACAGCTAAATCTTCTTCTCTGATAGCAAAGTCGGCTTTGTCCAAGAGTGACTCGATTTCAACTTGGAATTTGTTGACAAGCACCCGTATATTAACCATGTCTTCGATTGTAACAAAAGTTCCAACCTCAATTGTCCTCACTAACCCCTTCTCTTCCTTCAATGCTTTCTCATAACGGTTCCAAAACAGAGCTGCACCAGTTTCCTACAGGACCCATTGGAACGGTCATTGCACCTGCTAAGGCTGTTACAACAGGGGGTGCAGCAACGGCAGCTGCTACCACTGAGAAAATCAACACAGAGACAAAAGTAGATACGAATAACACATTTGACACCCTCCTCCATGTCTTCATGGATTTCAATTTCTTATCAAGCTTCTTCATCCGAGATTGCAATTTCTTCAACATGGATACCTGTTGCTCATGCACTGATTGAAACAGAGCGTAGAACTGGGGTGTAAAGGGGTCCCCCGCTGCCTTAAACTTCTGTAGTCCTTCCAATGTCTTCACAAACTTCATCTCAACTGCCCCATCCTCCATTTCTACTTCTTGCTCAAACTGATTGATTGCTAACTGTATAATCAACTGGCTATTTTTAGCACGTTCAAGAGAACTTCCAACAGCCGTACAAAACTCCATAGTTTTGACACTACTCTTAAAGTATTCCTCGACCAAAGCAAACAACTCTGGATTATCCCATATATCTTCCTTGCTTTCTAGTATGACTTTAACAACTTCTTGGTTCATTTCAAGAAGACAATTTGTGACCTCTTTAAATGAGCCTAAGGATCGAATCTCCACAATATTTGTGACCTCTTTCAATGAGCCTAAGGATCGAAGCTCCACACCATCAGCAAGGATTTTTATCACATGATTAGTCCTTCCATGGAGAATAGCATCAAAGGATTGCAATTCTGGATCTTGCTTACAGGCTTCCTCATATGAGCTGAAATCTGCTGTGAGTTGGGAACTGGTGCTAGCTTGGAGAAGTGGCGACGGGGTACCACTTCCTCCCGTTTTGCTATATAGCCCTTCCATGATATCCAAATTATAGCTGAAAATATTTTAACAAACCCAATGTGACCAAGAGATTTGATCTGTCTCACTTCAAATGCAAGCTTAAAAAAGTATCAAATTTAAGCAAACCTCCAGTAAAGATGTGATCTTTTCCTTCCAATTCAATCAAATTGCAAAACTATCAAATCTAAGCAAACCCAGTTATCAAGTTGACTTAAACAACATAATCCGATTTAGGAAAGTTTCAAAACTGTCCAATATTAAATTCAAAACTAGCTAATTGAACAAGAAAACACTCAGATCAAAAGATTTCTGTTACAATCTGCAAAACTCTTAACCAAATTCTTCACTTGATGACAAGAAGTAGATCTACAAAACGAAATCAAACCGAAACCCCAGAGACAGGCCAGAAATGTAAGAAAACAAATTGGGTATTGAACAGCTTACTGTATATTCCTCTGTATCCGACGAGCTTCAACTACCTGAAATTTAGTTGAAATAAGTAGCTTCCTCTCACAATCAAGCAAAAATAATAAAGAGATCTTGTGCTCCCAAAAGAGATTTTTCTTGTGTGAATGTAAGAATCAAAGCAACAATATGTGACAAGAAAATGAATTCCGAGAAAGAGACCGGCTTCTAAACAATGAAAATAAAGCGCTAGAAAGAGAAGAAGGGTTTGAAGGGGTCTAGTTCAGAAGTTGCTTTTTCGGACAAGAAACCGACGGAAATTTTCTTATTCCCGCCCTAGTTTAACCTTTATTTTATAAAAAAAATTATTTTTTAATAGAAAAACCTTGTTTCGCGCGCAAACCTTGTTTAAACCTTCTATTATTATTTTCATTGTTATTATCATGATTGTTAAATTGTCATAATTATTATAACTGTCATTATAATCATTAATGTAAATATTTAATATTCTAATATTATTGGTAATATTACTGTTGCTAGGATTATTATTGTTGTAACACAAAATTCAATTATTTTTTTCATTTTTTAAGATTTATTCTTTATGTTATTATATTAAAAGTATTTTAGAATACTGAGATTAAATTAATTTATTTTTGTAGTAAAAATTAGTTTATTATATATATATATAGAACACTGAGATTAAATTATTATTTATTTATTAAGATTTATTTAAGAACATTGAGGCTAAATTAATGTGTGATTTCAAAAAGAAACTTAGTCTATATATATATATATATATATATATATATATATATATATATATATATAGGTGTAAATTTCAAAATATATAATTAGCAAACCTTAAAAATAATAGTTATTATTATTCTTTTAAATGCCTTATCTATAATAAAATAAATATATATAAAAACTAAATAGTTGAAAGTTTTGAAGGTAGATTCTTTCGCTTAGATGTATAATATTAAAAAAAAATCTAGGACTATTAACATTTTTTCACATGTTAAAAAAACTGGTTATGTCTGAGCCGAAATACATTGCAAGTGGCTCATTTAATTTTATTATTATATATAAATTTGCCCAATATTTCCACTTGTTTTTTTAACGTTATATTAAATCTGAAACATCATATATAAAAAGCTTGTAAAAGTCAATTTGTAATGAAAAGAACATTGATCAATGAATTATTCTGATTATTATCTCATTATTATCATCATGATTTTTAAATTGTCACAATTATTATAGCTATTATTATTGTAAATAATCATTATTATGATTATTATTGGCAGTACCATTATTGCCACTGTCACGACGATGATTTTTTTCGCGCTTCGCGCCCCGCCATTCCACAGATAGGGGAGACAACGACGCGCGGTGAAAATAAAGTGTGTTTTATAGCCATAAAAATTACAATTATAATTATCAGGAGTCGTCACCTAGTATTACGGTCACTAGGAAACCTATTGATCTGCGAGGGTCTGGGTAAGGGGACTTGTTGTGCAAGGAGAAGACACGACACCTCCAGGGCACCCTACCTAAGGCAAGCTACTTTGTTGTTTGATTGTTTTTTCTAAGTTTAATTTTTTTAACACTGATTTTCAAAGAAACACATTTTTTGTCCGCGGGTGTAGTTTACAATGTAATTTTACACCGAGATAGCAAAAACAAAAGTAATTTTTAATTTTTTTGATATTTTGGCCAAATTCCAACGGATAATCATAAACTGGTTACAATATCCAATTTTCGTTCAAAATATGAGAAATATGCTATATTTGATTTTTACGAAAACATATGCCTGGGAAAACCTTGAAATTCGGCCGTATGCAAACAAAAAACATATTTTTTGTTTTTTTTAATTTCGGGTCCAAAGGGCCCAACTCTGCTGGAATTGGATTGGACCCGGCCAACTGGGCTGGGCCGATAGCAGTCCAACCCAAGACAAAGCAGACAAAAAAAGGGGCAAAGAATTAAAATTGTTCACGTAACACGTGAACAATAAAATAGCACTGGAAAGAGAAGAAGGTTTTGAAGGGGTCTAGTTCAGATGTTGACCAAGAGATTTGATCTGTCTCACTTCAAATGCAAGCTTAAAAATGTATCAAATTTAAGCAAAACTCTAGTAAAGATGTGATGTTTTTTCCTTCCAATGCAATCAAATTGCAAAGACTATCAAATCTAAGCAACCCAGGTTATCAAGTTGACTTAAACAACAAAATCCAATTTAGGAAAGTTTCAAAATTGTCCAATGTTGAAGTCAAAACTAGCTTATTGAACAAGAAAACACTCAGATCAACAGAGTTACATTTATAAACCGCAAAACTCTGAACCAAATTCTTCACTTGATGACAAGAAGTAGATCTACAAAAGCGAAATCAAACCGAAACCCCGTGAGGCAGGGCCGGAAATGTAAGAAAACAAATTGGGTATTGAACAGCTTACAGTATATTCCTCTGTATCCGACGAGCTTCAACTACTTGAAATTCAGTTGAAATAAGTACCTTCCTCTCACGATCGAGCAATGAAAAAAAAAAGATGCTGTGCTCTTCTGCCTTATTAATTAAAACTAGTGATATCTTATAATATATGTATGTATCGATTGATTATTATTTTCATTTTTTAGCAATGTTGTGCAGAGAAGTTTTTTTTTTTTTTTTGGTAAAAATCGGGGCATTACGCCCTACTAAATTAAACGAGGAACCGTGGACCCAATAAGGTCATAGTACAACAAAATATAAAGACCTGCCGGGGGTCAGTTATAACATCTGCCCCTCGGTCTAACAAATCCCTAGTTAACCCAAAATTAGCCAACCAATCGGCCACACAGTTGGCCTCCCTGTAAACATGAACTATAACAACTTCCCAATCCTTTCCCAACATATTCTTAATTTGCATTAATATGTTATAATTTCTGTCTACCCTCACACTCTCCCCATTAATGAGGCCGACAACCACCCTCGAATCCGATTCCAAAACCACTTTACGAAACCCTTTATCCCATACCAGTCTGTAACCCACTATAGATAGCCCACGGTTCAGCGAGTCATAGAGCGAACACACACCAATATTTCTAGCAAAGCCCCCTATCCAAGTCCCTCTATGGTCCCGAATAACTCCTCCAGCACCCGCCAACCCTGAGTTACCCTTACTGCATCCATCCACGTTGAGCTTGATCCACCCCTCTGCCGGATACTTCCACCCTATTTGAGCAACATCCTTACTGTTATGCAATCCTCCACATTCACTCCTCTGTAACAACTGACTATCTTCACTCATTCTTTTTTATCAGCTAACGCGTCGTTTCCAAACCAGTTTCCTCTATTCCCTCAAAAACTCTATTGCATCTCTCCTTCCAAATATACCAAAGCGCTATTCAGAGACCATTTGCCATTCTCCATACCGCATACACTTCTTCGGACGATAAGTTTGAAATCAACCATGCGTACCAATTTTTGGGTGAAAAAACACCTCTCTTTCCTCTATCTCGACAAATACCTCCCAAATCTTCCGAGCTTTCGGACAATCCCTTTAAAACATGAATCCACGATTCCACCTCATTAACACAATGACTACAACATCTATTATCCGTTATTCTTCTTTGCCATCTCACTTCATTAGTCATAACCGCATTATGAGCTACAGTCCATAGAAACACTCTGATGCGTTCCATTCCTTTCCATTTCTTGATAATCTTCCATATAGGGTCTCCATTCATAGTCTCCCCTTCCTCGCGAACCATGTAAGTTGTTCTAACTGTGAATCTCCCATTAGAAGCTTGATCCCAAACCATTAAGTCCTCATTCTCATCCCGCCTAGGAGGAATGAATCCCACAATACCCATCAAAATCTGAACCGGAAGTAAATGAGCAAAAATGTCCCATTTCCAGTTGCCCCCATTATCCACCATGTCCGCCACTGTATAATTTATAGTCTCCACCTGAGTTCTTGGGTGCACATGATTTATTAGAGGACCAGAGCTCTCCAGCCATCTATCTTTCCAAAATAATACCTTTTTGCCGTCTCCTAAATTCCAGCTGACATTCTGGTGCACTACGTCCCATTCCTGGCAAATGGCTTTCCACAACACTGAGTCTCGAGCAGTTGCCACCGGTTTCCTTTCTCTCCGATTTGAGCTCATATACTTGTCTTTTAGGAATTTCACCCATAGACTAGTATCGTTCATTAATCCCCAGGCCAATTTCATTATAAAAGCCTTATTCATCTTTTCCATGTTCCTTAACCCCATACCACCCTCTTCCTTTGGTTTGCACAACGTCTTCCAATTCACCAGATGGATCTTGTCTTTTCCTTCCTTTTGACCTCAAATGAATCTCCTGCATAATTTCTCTATCTCCTTACAAGTCTGCTTGGGAATAGCTGCAGCTTGCATAGGGTATAACAGAATAGTGGCTAATACAGCTTTGCATAACGTGATCCTGCCTGCTAGAGACAAGTTGCTAGCTTTCCATCCAGCTAACCTTTTCTGCATATTCTACAGTAAGTATCCATAAGTCTCCTTAGTAACTCGCTGATGAAGCAAAGGCACCCCCAGATATCTTCCCAAATCCTTAGTGACTTGAAACCCACTTCTTCTACTGATAGCATCTGCTAAAGAGTTTGACACATTCTTGGAGAAATAAATTCTTGTCTTAGCCGCACTCACTTTCTGGCCTGATGCGGAACAAAATAACTCAAGATAATTCATGACTCTTTCCAGTTGATCCATGCTTGCCTCCGTAAATAATAGCATGTCATCCGCAAAGAATAAATGAGAGATCTTCAAACCATTCCTGCGCACACTAAACGGCTTCCAACTTTTATCCTCTACACCCTGATTAATCAGCTGCGTTAACCTTTCTAAACAAAGGACAAATATATATGGAGATAAAGGATCTCCTTGCCTGATGCCTCTGCTAGGATTAAAAGTTTTAGTTGCACATCCATTCCACAAAACACTCAAAGTCGAAGATTCAATACATTGCATTATGACGTTAACTAACTCCCCAGGCAGTCTAGCAGCATGTAGAGTATCTCTAATAAAATCCCAACTTAGGCGATCATAAGCTTTTTCAAGATCAACCTTGATTGCCATAAAACCCTTTCTACCTTTCATTGTCCGCATGGAATGAATAATCTCCTGGACAACGATGATATTATCCGTAATATGCTTTCCAGGCACAAAACTACTCTGCACTTCACTAATAAGCTGCGGCAACAAATTTTTCAGCCTTCCCACTATCACCTTAGTAACTGCCTTGAATATGACATTACACAACCCAATCGGTCGAAATTGGTGCAGATATTCCGGAGTTTGAATTTTTGGAATCAGGACCAAATAAGAATGGTTAATTCAAGACATATCAACTTTGCCCGCCAACACCTCCCGAATATAACTGCAAACCGACTGACCAATCACCTGCCACTGTGATTGATAAAAAATTGGTTGGTATCCATCCGGACCTGGCGCCTTGTAAGGTTTCAATCCGAAAATAGTTGCCCTTACCTCATCATCTGTGACTGGTCCTGCCAACTGCTCCATGTACATAGAATCAATTAGAGGGAAATGACCTTCTAATCTTCTATTATCCTGTAAAACCCCATGATCCATTTGAAAAAGATTCTAATAAAACTTCTGAGCCATATCCTTTAAACCTTCCTCCTCCCACACCCATCCATTTTGGTCATTCTTCAACGCCTTGATTTTATTTCTTTGTCTTCTAATAATGGTTTTCGTGTGGAAATATGACGTATTCCTATCCCTGAAAGAAATCCATTGACAACGAGACTTCTGATACCAATGAATCTCCTCCTGGTGAAGAATCTGCCGATATTCACCTGATAGAGTCTCCTCTAGCTTGTATAAAAAAGGATTACCTCTCCACGTTATAGCTTTCTGAACTCCTCCTAGCTTGTCCAAAACCCTTTTTTTCCTTTGAAAGATGTTTCCAAACACCACCTTATTCCATTCCTTCAATTGAGTTGCTAACCCCGCCAGCGACGTAGGGACCTCTATTTCTCCCTCCCAGCTTCTTTTAACAAAATCTGCAAAATCATTGTGCAGAGAAGTTTTACTCTATTTATTTGTTCACGTAACAATTAATTAATCACATCATCTTTAAATATTATCTTAGTTGTCAACATTTTACTATTAAGTGATCACATCTACTTAGACACTTTAATGCGTGAAATAAGAAGTTAAGAACATCAAATTTCTATTTGAAAAGAAAAAAGATTAAACATTTAATTTAAAATCGCAGGACATGCGGAGACTTCATTGAAACCAACAACGGCTCGACCACCGGTAGCAAAATCGTATATATATATATATATAATCTGATAATTGTTCAAGGATTTTGTTGTCTTTTTATCATGTTCACCATCGCACTTTGTTGTATTTAAAAACAAAAAATCATTTAACTATTAGTCCCTTGCTTTTGTTGGTTTTCATAATCCATCCTTTTAGTTTTGATTTTTTTAGTCCTTTTTTATTAGAGGTTAATTTGTTTTCAATTTAGCCCTCCAATTTTAATTTGTGAATATGATGTTTTTTTCATTTGATACTTATACTTTTGATTTTTTTCTTAACTATTTTTCAAAGTTTTATAGTTTTTGATTTTATTCTTCAAATCAAATTTATGATTTTTTTCCAATAACAATAATATTTATTTCAATTTGGTCCTTTTTCTTTTAACTTCTTATTTGTTTCATTTTCTCTTTTATCAAAGTTTTTTTTATGGTTTTGAATTTTATCATTTAAATCAAGTTTATGATTTTTTTATTTCAACAACAACATTAATAATAATGGTAATTATAATAGTTGAAATAATAATAGTAGTAATAAGGATAATGATATAAACAATGTTATTAATAGTGATGATAATGTTATTGAAGGTAGTAATAATAATAGTTTATCATGATAGTAATGTGGTGTTGCTAGAGATAATAATAATAATAATAATAATAATAATAATAATAATAATAATAATAATAATAATAATAATAAAGATGATGATAATGGTGCTAATAATTATTAGACATTAATCCAAAAACCCAAAATTAATCTGAATTCAAATAATTTTCCAAGTTCATATCTACCTTTTCAAGTAATGGGAAGGCCAAAGAACACCCCAATAATTGTTTTCTCATCGAATGAAACTCACGAGTACCATAATCAATATTTTTGGTGCTAGAATCGATGTCAACCCATATTTTTTTTCTTTCAACTACTAAAATACAATTATTTTCTCTCTCATCTCTCGAATTAAAAACTACAAAAATAAGAAAAATAAACTTTTGAATCAAAATTACTTGTCAAAAACACCAAAAGGATTGAAAAATGATCATATGATAGTATTAGGATCGTAGTGTTTTTTTGCACCAATTTTGAACACAACTATTTATTTTCTTTGTTATTTTCACTTTTATCATTTGTCTTTTAATCTTTTCATTTTCTAACATTTTAGAAGTAACTAATCATTAATTTGGGGAAAAACAATTCAATTAGAGAGAGAAAAAGTTACCCCCCCCACCCCCATCTTAGTTTGTTTTAATCAACTATAATTTTAGTAAATTAAATGATGTTTTGCTTGCCAATTCGCTGTTTTATTTGACCTTTTTTTCATTCAACCAATAGGATTGTCACAAATTAAGAATTGCTATCAAATTAGTCAATCATGTCAATGAACTCTCTTTGTCGTCTTAGAAATAGGATGGTTAATCCAATCATTCTAATTGGTTTAGATAAATTCACCTAAGATTTTCTTATCAAGAAAAGAAATCTCTTTTCAACTTCTTTTTAAACCTCAATTTCACTTGTATTTTTTTTTAAAAAAAAACTAAAACTTGTTTTTAGCTTGGATCTTTGAGTGAGGATTTTGGATTAAAATTAAAAGTTTATTTTGCATAGTCTATGATTATAATTGGTTAGTAAAGCATAAAAATGAATTTATTGATGTTTTAAACTATATGAAGGTAATGACTAAAAAGTTTGATAAAATTAATTTAACCACTAACAAAAACTATATTTCAAACCTAAAATTGATTTTTCATTAATCTTTGGTTTGCATTAAGGCGCAAGCTATAAAACTTGAAATCAATAAAATTCTACTTTCAATAATTAAATGAAGGTTGAGAGGGTTTTAATGTACCCCTCCTGACAATACATTATTCTATTTTTTTTATAATTTCAATTTAACTCTTCAACATTAGATCTATTAGGGATTGAACTTAGTTTTTTAAATTTATTTTTCATAAGATTATCATGTAATTTGGATCACAATTTTAACATATTAATGTGGTTGGTGTAGTGATGTGCACGACATTAGGGATGATCGGTTTGCCCCCTGCAATGTGGAAGAGAGGTTTAGGGTTTAATCATGAAATTATTATTATAATTTAGGAATCACCATATGATATTATGGTCATCAAAAAACATAATGGTTTGTGAGAGTCTAGGTAAAGGAACCAGTTATGTATAGAGAAGATGCATCACCCTCAATCCTCTCAACCTAAGGTAAGTTGTATTGTTATTTGATTCTTTTTCTAGGTCCAGTTTTATATTTGTTAGTCTCATCTAAGGTTCATGATAAATATTCCTTCGTAGGGATATCTCTACCTTAATGAAAAAACCTAACCATTTTAAAACCTAATTTTAGCATCATATTTATTATTATTATTATTATTATTATTATTATTATTATTATTATTATTATTATTATTATTATTATTATTATTATTATTATTATTATTATTATGTATCTTTAACATATAAGGGTATAGTCTGCAATGTAGTTTTATACCTTCAAATACTGAAGTCTATAGCTAAATCCTAATATTTTAAATACATAATGAATAAAATAATTGGTGAAAAGTTTTTGATATTTGGTCAAACTCTAACGAATAATTATAAACTACTTACAATATTCATTTTATATTTTAGTGCGAAGATGGCTTGATATTGAATAAAATTGCTACAAAAGCATGCAATAAAATAAAAAATATTTTAAATGATCCTTTATAATTTCTTGGACTATTTTTTTCTTGAAGTTTCAGAGAAAATTGAGTATCTTTTAATATCACGTTTGTATCTTACGATATAAATCTACGACCTGATATTATGTCAAATTGTTGAAAAAATATGACGAGAATTAATTTGCCATTAACAAAAGCTATATATCAAACCTAAAATTGACTAAAATTTAAAACCTAAAATTGATAAAGTCAATTTAACCACTAATAAAAGCTATATTTCAAAGCCTAAAATTGATTTGCCATTAATCTCTAGTTTGCATTAAGGCTTAAGTTATTAACAATAAGCTAAAATGTGTGGGGAAATCACTGTAGCTCCCCACACATTTTACTGTGGATTTCAACAATGATTTCCTTTTCTTTTTTTTTTTTGCTTTTTGCTTTTTATTTGTTTTTACTTCCGGATTACGTTTTTCTTTTTTTTCATTTTATTTGTTTCTTACTTTTCTTTCTTGCTTTTTTATTACTTTTTTAGTTTTTTTAGTTTTTTTTGTTTCTTGCCTTTTTCTATTTCTGTCATTATGTTTTTTTCCTAATTATTTTTTTTTCATATTTTCCCATGAAATTTTTTTTTGGCTGGTTATACTTTTTTTTTTTTTTTTTTCGGCTTATATATATTTATTTTTTATTTATTTTGTATAATCAGAGTGTCTGGCTAGCTTAAACGCATCATGATTAATCCCCGGATCTAATTTTTTTTAATGCTTTTTTTCCCTAATTTTTTTTCCTTGTTATATTTTTTTAATTATTTTTTCCACTTATATATATATATGATCGAGGTGTCCGAGCTAGCTTAAATGCACCACGATTAATCCTCGGATCCAATTTTTTTATAGCTTTTTTTTTGTTTTTTCCTTATTATGTTTTTTTTGTTATTTTTATGATTTTTTTTTCCATGAAATATTTTTTTTCCTGGTTATATTCTTTTAATTTATTTCTTTTTCTAATTATATATATATATATATATATATATATATATATATATATATATATATATATATATATATATATTATGATTGGGGTATCCTGGCTAGCTTAAATGCACCATAATTCATCCCCGGATCCAATTTTTTTGTTATAACCAGGGTGTCCAGACCAGCTTATGTGTACAAAGACTAATTGTCGGACCCTTTTTACTAAAGTGTTTTTCTTATACTTTTATTTTGTTCACTTATATTTTTTTTTATAACCACGGGTTTACGGGCCAGCCAATGTACACGACAACTAATTCCCAAATCGAATTTGTTTTTAAAACAATATGGATTGCTACAGTGCTTTCATGCTTATATTTTTTTTCTTTAACTTATATATTTTTTTTATAATCACAGTCTCTAAGTCAACTTATGCTTTTTTTTTATTTTTTTTACTTATATATTTTTTTTATAACCAGGATCTCCGTGCCACCTTAGGTGTACGATAACTAATCCCCGGACAAAATTGTTTTTGATAACCGGGGTGTCCGGGTCACCTTGCGTGCACCACGACTAATCCCTTGACCAATTTATTATTTTTTCTGATTTTTTTTCCTTGTACTTTTTTTTTCCACTTATACATTGTTTTTTCTTATCACGGGATCAATTGTTTTTGGTAACTGGTGTCTCCGGGTCAGGTTAAGCACACCATGACTATTTCCTGGACCGAATTTATTTTTTTAAGCAATATGGATTGTAAATGGTGTGGAGAAAGCATTATAGCTCCCCACACATAATATTGTTGATTGCAATAGTGCTTTCCCGCTCATGTTTTTTTTCCCTGTTTTTTGCTTCTTTTTTTTACCTTTTTTTTTCATTTTTTTCCTTATTATGTTTATTTTTTCATTTTTTCTCTTATTATGTTTTTTTTCCCCAAAACATTTTTTTCCCATTATACTTTTTTATATTCTTTTTTTCTTTTTCCACTTATATATTTTTTTTTGTTTTTTGTTTTTTTAACTATGGTGTCTTAAGCGCACCACGATTAATTCTCATATCTAATTTTTTTTTATAACCAAGGTGTTCAGACCAACTTATGTGTATCATGACAACCCTTGGACCCATACTTTTTTTTCTAAAGTGTTTTCCCGCTGATACTTTTGTTTTGTTCACTTATACATTTTTTTATAACCGGAATCTTTGGACCAGCTTAAGCACGCCATGACTAATTTCTAAGCTGATTTTTTTAAAAAAATAATATGGATTGCTACAGTTGCTTTCACGCTTATATATTTTTTTTATAACCATGGTGTCTCAGCCAACTTAAGCTTATATACCCCTATAAGATAAAACCAAAAGGTTGGCTATAAGGGCGCATTGGTAATTTACCAATTTTTAATTATATTTTCTGTAGCAGTGTTATGGGTGCGTATTCGGGCACGACGTCGATTTCAGAGTTCATGCATATTTCAGATGGCGCGTGCGGCGTTGTAAAACTTCTAAAAATATATCATAGTTTTTTATATATTCATTCTATTATGTAAAATGTGTTTAAAATAATGTTATAGTATCAGAGGTATTTTCAATTTTTTTTATTTTTGTGCATAGTACAATAATTATAATACTTTTAAATAAGACAAAAACCAAGAATTGTTAGTGAGGGTGTCCCGATAATTTTATTTTTTTAGTGCACAGTAAAATAACTTTTGTTGCTTCAAATAAGACAAAATGAAAGAGTCACCTGCGGTAGTGTTTCAAACATTTCACGTTTAAATATACATGCATATGAAAGAGTTTCACTCTTATTTTACACCACCAAAGTTAAACTTACTATGTTTTTTTAACGAGAGTTTCATTTAATACAAATAAAAATAACAATAAAAAATAAAAACCTAAACAAAGAGCAAAGATGTATAGATACAAATAAAAAATTTAAAACTATCTTAGAAGGACCGAAAAAATCAAGAGATCGAAACTAAACTAAAAAAAATAAAAGAATAAAAACTAAAATACAAAATTATGTGTTAAATCTAGATAAAAAAAAAATTTAATCCCTGTAGCGGAGCGCGGGTTTACAGCTCTTATTTCACTATTATAGCATCACGAGTGACAAGAATTTTTTTTATCACCAAAAATGATCGCACATGTCTCTAGAAATTCATGAATGCCTTACACTTGCTAGCCACTTTGGTAATTTAATAATATTTTATTAACAATTAAATTGTCCTTGACCCACTTGATAAAAACAAAAAAGTTAAATTGAAAAGACAAGCCCTACATGCAATAATAAAATAAAAATTTAAAAGGAAAATAAAATTATTTTAATGTGAAAAATAAGGAAAGAAAATTGTAGAGAATAGCGTCATGTGAGTATGTTAGAAATCACTGTTACGTCTTATTTTTTTAATTTAATTTGGACTTGTATAGTATTTGCAGTGATGTTTCTCGTTCAAAAAGAATGAAGGAAAAATCTTTATCAGATTTGCTTTCTGTTCTCTGCTGACCAATATTGTGGCCATGCTTGGAGGCAAGAACAATTCCAAAATAGCAAATCTTTACTCACATCATTGATTTCAGTCATTGTAAATGAAACACCATCCACAGAGAGGGTTTGTCAAGCAGGTTCCGATCACCTGTGCTACTCTTATCAGAATTATTATCAAATTTAGTTGCAGTTATTGACTTCAAGAACATAACATGCTTGAAATGCACAATTATTGAATATTTTCTCACAAGTATGCTTTTAATACAATTTATATTCAACATGCCACTAATATGGTAACAGCATAAACATAAACTGTCACAAACAATGGTCTCTGTGGCATAAATATTCTGGCACTCAATCCAGATGGACACTATTATGGAAAAATCCCCGCAGATTCCATGTTTTATACATAAAGTATGCTTCTAATACAATTTTATACATAAGCCTTCTGGAAAATACAGTTTTCTAGGTAGAATATAAATCAAACTGGAGGAGTTGGCATCTCTTTATTCAGTGCATGAAACGCCCAAAGGATGATCGTTGGAAGTCACTCCTACACGTACCGGAGTACTTCACTGGTCAGCATATTTAAGTATCCTGTTCAGAATCACTGTCCTTGCTTGGCTTATGTCGCGATTACACTTATCAGCATGGACAGCCAAATCTTCAATGATTTCCATGAACACCGCCATCTTCGTTTTGATCTCATCTATCACAAGTTTCACAGCATCTTCTTCTCTGATAGCAAAGTCGGCATTGTTCAAGAGTGACTCGATTTCAACTTGGAATTTGTTGACAAGCACCCGTATACTATCCATGTCCTTGATTGTAAAACGAGTTCTAAACAGCATTGAGCTCACTAACCCCTTTTCTTCCTTCAATGCTTTCTCATAACGGTTCCAAAGCGAGTTGCACCATTTTCCTACAGAACCAATTGGAACGGCCATTGCACCTGCTAAGGCTGTTACAACAGGAGGTGCAGCAACGGCAGCTGCTACCACTGAGAAAATCAACACAGAGACAAAAGCAGATACAAATAATACATTTGACACCCTCCTCCATGTCTTCATGGATTTCAATTTCTTATCAAGCTTCTTCTTTTGAGATAGCAATTTCTTCAACATGGATACCTGTTGCTCATACACTGATTGAAACAGAGCAAAGAACTGGGGTGTAAATGGGTCCCCCGCTGCCTTAAACTTCTGTAATCCTTCCAATGTCTTCACAAACTTCTTCTCAGCTGCCCCATCTTGCATTTCCACTTCTTCCTCAAACTGCTTAATTGCTAACTGTATAATCAACTGGCTATTTTGAGCACGTTTAAGAGAACTTTCAAGAGCCGTACAAAACTCCATGGTTTTGACACTATTCTTAAAGTATTCCTTCACCAAACCAAACAACTCTGGATTATTCCATATATCGTCCTTGCATTCTAGTATGACTTTAACAACATCTTGGTTCATTTCAAGAAGACAATTTGTGACCTCTTTAAATGAACCTAAGGATCGAATCTCCACACCAGTAGCAAGGCTATTTATCACATGATTAGTCCTTTCATGGAGAGTAGCATCAAAGGATTGCAATTCTGGATCTCGCTTACAGGCATCCTCATATGAGCTCAAATCTGCTGTGAGTTGGGAATTGGTGTTAGCTTGGAGAAGTGGCGACGGGGTACCACTTCCTCCCGTTTTGCTACATTGCCCTCCCATCATATCCAAATTATAACTGAAATATTTTAACAAACCCAATGTGACCAAGAGATTTGATCTCTTTCACTTCAAATGCAAGCTTAAAAAGTATCAAGTTTAAGCAAAACTCCAGTAAAGATGTTATTTTTTTTCCTTCCAAAGCAATCAAATTGCAAACTTTCAAATCTAAGCAAACCCAGTTACCAAGTTGACTTAAACAACATATTCCAATTTAGGAAAGTTTCAAAACTGTCCAATGTCGAAGTTAAAACTAGCTTTAAGAAAACACTCAGATCAACAGAGTTCTGCTATAAACTTCAAAACGCGGAACCGAATTCTTCACTTGATGACAAGAATTAGATCTACAAAACGAAATAGCCGAAACCCCAGAGGCAAGCCAGATTTGTAAAAAACAAAAATTGGTATTGAATAGCTTACAGTATATATTCCTCTGTATCCGACGAGCTTCAACTACCTGAAATTCAGTTGAAATAAGTACCTTCCTCTTACAATCAAGCAAAAACAAAAAAAAAAAACTGAGATCTTGTGCTCCCAAAAGAGATTTTGCTTGTGTGAATGTCAGAATCAAAACAATAATATATGACAAGGAAATAAATTCCGAGAAAGAGAGGTTTTCTAAACAATTAAATTAAAGCGCTAGATAGAGAAGAAGGGTTTGAAGGGGTCTAGTTCAGAAGTTGCTTCTTCGGGCAAGAAAGCGAAGGAAATGAAAGAAAAAGCGTGGAAAACAAAAAGAAAAAAAACGATTTTGATAAGGAGAGCAGACGGAAGTAGCTAAGAAGATTCAGAATACGCGTCTGAACCATTTTGATCAATCCGGGCCGGGCCTGGCGGATTCAAAATCCGAAACTAGAGTAAGTAACCTGTATTTTTTTTAATAAATTTAAAACAAATAATTTATAAATATCTTCTAACATTTTTTTAATGGAAATGCCTTGTCTCGCGCGCAAGAGTCAATTGAAGGTTATTTTCTTACTCACGTGCTAGTTTATTATTCTTTGCTTATAAGTTATTAGATTATATTAAACTTTATTATATAAACACTAAAAAGAATATTTTATTTTTTCAATGGAGGGTTGAAATCCTATTATTATATACACTCAATGTTAAGATAAGAAATATTTTTTTATTTAAATACTTCCATTTCAAAAAAGAAATTAGTATATTTTTAATGTATGGTAAAAAACATTGAAATAATTTTTTAAACTTAATTATTTACAATATATATAATATATATAACAAATACTGTTTCTTAACTTGTAAGATATTAAAACATCAGATATTTCTTTTAATTCTTGATTGGGAGTGTGGTTGCGGTAGCTTTTCAAAATACTTATCGTGCCGAAATATATCAAAATAATATTTTTTTTATTTTTTAAAAATCATTTTTGAAATCAATACATCTAAATGATCTAAAACACATAAAATCATATTTATTTAAACTAAAAAAAAATCAAATTTCAGAAGCCGGTGGGATGACTTGACTTGATCAAACTGGTCGTAATAAATATGGTAAAGGAATGAAGATTGTCCGGGTGAAAGCGAATAAAGATAGGCAAGTGAGACAGTCGTTGTTGCTGCTGATGTACGAGTGGCTTGGCTAATGACTCGACACGTGGTCTTTTTATGGACATGTGTGTACGTTGACTGTAATGATGGAGAACTGGAGATACTTGAGTTATTGGTGACTTAACATGGTGATTAATTACACTATTGGCATGTGCAACATTGCAGATTGAGTTTTTTTTTATAAAAAAATAATGTTTTTTTTAAATAAAATAAAAAATTAAATGTATATTTAAAAAAATTATTATGGTAATAGATAGTAATATATTGAAAAAAATAAAAATTATTGAAATAACAATATATTAAATTAAATCAAATATTCTAGTTAACTTGTTAAATTTATGACCTAGATAATAAGATCACAAAAAAAACACAAAAATGATGTTACTATTTAAAGATAAAATTAAAAAATATATATTCAATTAAAAAATTAAGATCATAATGAACTTTGATTAGTTTATTAAACTCATGATCTAGATTATGAATTGCACTAGATTCAATAACCTTTTATCTCTTAAATTATTATTTTTTATTAATCATACGTCAACCAAATGAGTGAGACTTGTTTTGTATCAAATTAAAAAGAACAAGGAAGATAAAGGCATGAGATTGATATTATATAATAAAGGAGTTTTTTGAAGTCAACTAACAAAAAGAGACCATTAAATAATGATTGATAATTTTTTTTATTATTATTTTAAAGTGGTGAAAATATATCAAATAAAAATAACATTTAAAAAATTAGCAATCAGGTCAGGTGTGTAAGCCTACCCATAACCCAAGCATATCAAAAAATACATGGCATGCACGCCGAACCTTTTTTTTATTATCAAATTGTGGAAGTCATGTCATATATCCTATATTTAAAATCTTTTTTATATATGTATATAAAAAAACAAAGCAGATGACTCGTCTTCCACGTCTCTAGAATCCGACGACTAGAGACTCATAGAAAAATCAAGCATAGATATTTTATGCCTTAAAATTCATTTTTTAACCTACCCAAAACACCTTAAAACATCGTAGAGACCTTAATAAACTTGTTTATGACCTAAAATGACTCAAAGATTGATCCAAAAACCCAAAATCAATCTGAATTCAAATAATTTCCTAAGTTTATATCTATCCTTTCAAGAAATACGAAGGTTAGAGAACACCCTCACAAGTTTTTTTTCTAATTGAATGGAACTCATAAGTACCATAATTAATACTTTTTTGTATTGAAATCGATATCAATCTATATATTTTTCTTTGTATTACTAAAATTCAATGATTTTCTCTCTCATCTCTCGAATTAAAAACTAAGAAATAAAAAAACTAAATTATTGAATTAAAGTTACTTGTCAAAAAAACTAGAAGGATTGAAAAATGATCATACGAGAGTATAAGGACCACAGTGTTTTTGCATCAATTTTGAAACAAATATTTATTTTCTTTTTTCTTTTCACTTTGATCTTTTGTCTTTTAATCTCGTTATTTTCTAACAATTTAGAAGTAGTTGATCATTAATTTGGGCAAAAGATGATTCAATTAGAGAGAGAGAAAAAAGTCTGGGAATCAAACGAAAATAAATAAAATCATTGCTGAATATAATGGAATATGATAAAGAACATAGTGATTAGAGTTACAATATTTTCCCCCACGGAACTTAAATCTTAGTTTCTTTTAATCAATGATAATTTTAGTAAATTAATAGATGTTTTACTCTCCGATTCACTATTTTCTTTGGCCTTTTTTCATTTAACCAATAGGATCACAACAAGTTGATGTTTGTACTATCAAACTAGTCAATCATGTCCATGAACTCTCTTCGTCGTACTAGAAATAGGATGGTTAATCCAGTCATTCTAATTGGTTCAAATAAATTCACCTGGGATTTTCTTATCAAGTAAAGAAATCCCTTTTCAACTTTTTTATTTCTTAAACCCTTAATTTCACTTTTATTATTTAAAAAAAAATAAACTTGTTTTTAGCTTGGAAATTGATTAAGGATTTTGGATTAAGATTAAAATTATTAGAAATTAAAAGTTATTATTATTGGTTAATAAAGGATAAAAAATAATATATTGATGTTTTACACTATATAAAGGTAATGACTAAAAAGTTTGATAAAGTTAGTTTAACCACTAACAAAAGCTTTATTTCAAACCTAATCATTAATCTCTGTTTTGCATTAAGGCTTAAGCTATATAAACTTAAAATCAATAAAATTCTACTTTCAATCATTAAATAAAAAAAAACTAATGATGGTTGGGAAGGTTTTAATGCACCCCTCATCACATTACATTATTCTAGTTTTTTTTTTCCAATTTCAATTTAATTCTTCAATATTAAATTTATTAGGGATTGAACTTAATTTAAAAAATTTACTTGTATGAGATTATTATGTACTCATGATTTGGATCACGGGTTTAACAGATTAATTTGGCTAGTGTTATGATGTGGACTACATCAGGGAGGCAGGTTTGCCTCCTAAAATATGGAAAAAAAAGGTTTAGTGTTTAATCATAAAATTATTATTATAATTTAGGTGTCGTCACCTAGAATTATGGTCATTAGAAAACATAATTGTTTACAAGATTCTTGATAAATGAACTAGTTATGCATGATGAAAAGGCATTACCCCCAATCCATAAATTAGGGTTGGATCTCGCTTAAGCCCATGCTAAGTAACTTCACTTAGCCATTGTATGTGCTGGCTATCTTCGGGGCTGGTTCATGTGTTGGATGGTTCACCAATTAAGTTCCTAATAAAATTAATTTGACTTGTTTAACATATAATTAAGTCTTTGTACCTAATTAAATCCTTCAATTAGACCTAAATTAATTCTTAAATATAATTAGAATTTTATTTCATGTATGATTAAATCAAATTGACCTATTAAAAATCTACATTGTGTTCTTTATTTTTGGGTACAGCAAGGTCTAACAAGGCTCTCAGCTTCATCTAAAAATTTTAACTTGATTTTTCCACCACTTTAACCCTTTTTATTTTTTATTCTTGTTGTTTTGTTTTTATTTTTATTTCTGATAAATTTGGAAAATAACCCTAAAATGGATTATGATAGTTATTGTTGTTGTTTTTGATATAATAAAATTAAATCATCTTATTTGATCCAATAGGGCCTTCAACTCGAGTCAATGGATTTTGTTATTTTAGAACACACTAGCTGGATTGCCCGCACTACGTTGCGGGCATAGTGCGGGCAGAACAAATAATCTTCATAACTGTTGAGATTAAAATATAATATTTCAGTATGTAAAATTTGATGTAATGAAAAAGATTAACATCCTTTGTTATAATAATAGTAAATCAAAGTCTTAACTTCTTAAATTATCATCACCATCACTGTCAAAATAATAAACATTATTTAACAAATCTCAGAGAAAAACCAAAAAAAAATAATAAAAAAAGACGTAAGAACAAAAACCTAAAATTACAATTATTATTCTTAATATTTATATTATTATTGTTTTAATAACGGGAAGAAAACAAAATTAATCAAAGGCTTAAAAAAAAATAATTAATCAAAGGCTTAAAAAAACCCTAAAAACATTAACAAAAGAGCAAATGAAAAAAATAAAATAAATGAAAAAAACAATAAAAATTATTGATTCGAAAAAAAAATTATTTGACCTGAAAATTTATAAACAAAATATTACACTACTTTGCGGGTTGAGTAAAAAAGTTTGTGTGATCTGTTAAAAAGAATAAAAATTATCAAATTATCCCGAGAGAAAAAGAAAACCTAAAAAAAACATTAACAAAAAGAGTAAGTAAGAGAAAAACATTAAATTATTATTATTATTATTATTATTATTATTATTATTATTATTATTATTATTATTATTATTATTATGAAAAAAAATAAAAGACTACAAAAATCATAAAAACTTTAACAAAAGATCAAACAAAAAAATAAAGTAAAAAATTATAAGGTAAAAAAAAGTCATATGACGTAAAAAAATTAAAAAAAAAGGGAAAAAAGGAAAAAAAAACTAAAAAGAAATAACAAAAAAAAATACAAATATCAATTTCCAAATGATCATAGATATAAAATAAAATTTAAGAACTATTTTTTTTGAAAAAAATATATCAGCCTAACAAATAAGAAAATTAAAAAAAAATTAAAAATCAAAACTAAGTACAATTATATATATATATATATATATATATATATATATATATATATATATATATATATATATATATATATATATATATATATGGACAAAAGTAAGGATTATTCTTGAAATTAAAAGAAATAAAGGGATTAAAATAAAAAATTAAAAGTAATGGGGCTGAAATGAACATTAAATATAAAGGGATTAAAATTCAAAATTAAAAATATTAGGGCCGAAATGAAAACATCGAAGTCTTAAAATCTAAGAATATTATTACTATTACAACTAAAACAATAAAAATTATTAAATTATTACAATGAAAAAAATAAAAAACATAAAAAAAAGGAATAGAGAAAAAAACTAATATTATTATTCTTATTGAGTTGATAATTGGAAAAAATTCAATAAAAAAAATGTCAATAAATTTTTTTTTAAAAAAAAACATGAGTGAAAAAAACATCAAAATCAATAAAAAAATATAAAAAAAACTCAAAATAAATAATAATTATAATAAAAAAATATAAGTGAAAAAAAAAGAAATAAAAAAACGTCAAAATCAATTAAAAAAAAATCAAAATAAATAAAAATGAAAAAAAAAGCAAAGTGAAAAAAGAAAAAAAAAGCAAAGTGAAAAAAAATATAAGTGAAAAAAAAAGAAATAAAAAAAACGTCAAAAGTAACAAAAAAAAACAAAATAAATAAAAATGAAAAAAAAAGGAAAGTGAAAAACAAAGGAAAGTGAAAAAACATAGGCGCTGGCAGGGGTCGAACCGCTGCCAGCGCCTCTACTGGTAAGAGTACCAGATTGCCTCTTACCAGTAGACTACATGCATTTTTTTGATTATTTTTCTGAAAGAATATATAAATAGTATAAGTACTGTTCACAAACGAAAAAAAAAAAAAAAACACTATTGAAATCCACAGTGTTTTCACTCACATGCTACAGTGATTTACCTAGCTCTTTTAGCTTATTGTATAATAATTAATAGTCCTTGAACATTGATTTTTTTAAGTTAAAATAACTGACCCACCCCACAGCGAAACACAAATCACCTATCTAATAACCTACTTATTTTTTAAAAAAAATTCATTAGACATATAAAGACCTGATTGCAAAAACATTTTTTTTTAACAAAAGAGCTACTTTTTTAATCAAAAACCTCTCGATTATCTGTAAAAAATAGTATTAACTAGGATAACATTTTCCAAGAATTATAAGGACAAGATGAGAATTTATGACAAATTATCAACAAATATATTTTAGGGATGAATTTAAAGGGTAATTTCTTAATGGATATAAATGGGATAATTTTTTAGTGGATAAGGTGTAAAATTAGCCTAATGGATCAGATATTTATACATTGTCATCTCTAATCACCATTACATAATTGATGCGGTGTTAGACCACACTAGATACGTGGTTCATGTTCAAGTTATATTTTTTTCTAACATAATAAAAGAATATCCAAATGATGATAGCATTTAGAAAAAAACAAAAGAAAATCTAGGACTCAAGCCATTTAATTTGAATGGGTTTAACAATCTTGGATAATTTAATAATATGGTTAAAAAAGTCAGTGACAAAAAAATTATCAATGACCAATAAAAAAATGAAATCTTGTCAATATTATGAAAAAAAAAATACCCTCTAAATAATCTTAAAATATCTCAACAATCTTATTTGATAATAAAGGAAAAATTAAATGAGAATGGAAGAACCTAAATAAGAGAAGAATGAAGAAATCTAAAGTTGAATTACCAATAAAACAAACATTAAAGGATGAACGAGATTTTTCTTAAAAAAATAACAAAAATCCTGACTCGATTAAGCATTCTAAATGTGTGGCTGAGACGTGAGACTAAGATAACCCCTTTACAAAACAAATTTAATAAAATAATAGAGGTCAATTCTCAAGCAAAAAAAAATAATAAAAGGCAAAGCTAAAAAAAAATATAATTTAATTTTTTTTTGAAAAACAATGACTAAATGAGATTAGAATAACCCCATAAAAAATAAAAAAAACAGAAAAAATCACGAAACTTGAGACTTAGTCATCCAAAGTTGAGAGATGAGATTGGATTTTTGCTTTCTTCAAAAAAATAGATTTTAAAAACACAAGTTAAATCAAATTAATTCTTGAAATATATGACATAATTATCCTAGAAAAGAAAGAAATAAAAAGAATAATCATGAAGCATGATTCTTTTAAGCAAAAAAAAGAAGCTTAAAATCAAAATCAAAATCAAAATCAAAATGGATACAAACACAAACTAAGAAGAGACATTTGATTTTTGCAAGAGTTGACGCGAAATTTGAGATAACGAGAGAGGAAAAAAAAAGAAAAGAAAAAATCATTGGAGCTTAAACACTACGCCGCTGAGCACACACATTTAACCACTGTGAAAAGGATGGAGTTATGTTTGAAATGCTACCATGGAAGGTGATATTTGATATAAGGATGTATCGTATAAGTTGTCTAAAAAAAAACAATGTAATAAAAATTCTAAAGAGACTGAATCACCTAATTATAACTAAAAAAACATAATGAAAACGTTAAAATTCCATTGACCAACAATTGTTTTTATTTTAAAAGGACAATGTAATCATTTTATTATGTAACAAATAGTAAAAGACTGAAAAGCTTCAGGACTCTAAGTTTATTTTCTTAATAATATTTAAATTATGTTATTATGCATCTAAAACATAAAAGACTAATTTGTTCACACACACACACACACACATATATATATATATAATAACAAATGAATCAAGTAAAAAAAAACTAAAATTCTTTACGTATATAACTTAGTTCAATACTGATATTTCTGCCATGCATCTTGGTGTATACTGAGTTTTTATTTTATATTTTTAGTCAAACACTTAACCATCAAATCATCTTCATGAAAGCACTATTGACCTCAGCCATTATACCCTTTTCTCCATTTGTGACTTGAAAAATCAGAAGGCACTGAACCCCACTCTCTTTTTCTCCACTCATGGATCATGGCCAATCACATTCCTCCACCATATAAAGTCCATTAAATCTAAATTAAAAGGTTGGTAGGTCTCGTGTCATCAAACACTGATCTGAAATTTCTCTTCACACCTCCATTGTTCATGGAATAATACTATTTATCCCTTTCCAGTCTCCGCAACTTGTTGGTATTTTTTCTATATTTACTTTTATGAAAAAGTGTGACAGCCAGGTCGTTGTAGTATAGTGGTAAGTATTCCCGCCTGTCACGCGGGTGACCCGGGTTCGATCCCCGGCAACGGCGTTTTCTTTTTAATCTCTTTTTTTTTGTTTTGTGCAGAGAGAGAGAGAGAGAGAGAGAGAGAGATCCTTCTCTTCTAGGCATGGAAAGGGACTATCACTTGCTGCTACGGGGAAATGAGCAAAGATAAACAGAGGTCCAATTGAGGTTGATTACTTCCATGGCGTTCCAAATTCATGAATTGTTTCCTGGGACAGTTTCACATGTAACAACCATGGAAATCTTGTCTTTGGCTAGCTAGTACTGAATGGTCATCCTGAGGGTGTCAGGATGATAGTGAAGGCTGGTTTTACAATCTCTAAAAACAGCATGCATTGATTCATTTTATCTGGGATTTTTCTAGGAATGGTCGCAAGGTACCTAAGCTAGAAATCTTTTTTTGCATTTTGCAGTCCATTTCACTCCCTAACTTGTGCTATCGCCTGACACTTTGAGTCACGAAAATCAATAACTATATTTTCCACATAGTTCTTTCCAGTTCCTGCAAGAATTTGGCACCAAGGGATTCCCAAAGTAATGCAAGAAGCTTCTCTCATTATTAGGCCTCTGAGAGGCTACACAATTTTGAATCAGAGTTGATTATCACAAAACTTCAAGCAATACAAAATCAGCAGTTTCATTTTAAGAATCGATTATTGATCTTGGTTTATTCCAGCAACAAAAATATTAGAAAGAACAGCAAAACTAACCCGGACCAGAACCTTAAGAGGCCCGTTCGTAATAACAGCCTTTTGGCAGACAGCAAGAGACAAACAGATTTGCATGCAATGGTGCTACAGGATGTGAACAAGCACACCAGCAGGAGAAAATACAATAAGAAAAGATACAGAAAACAAAACCACTTAAAAGTTTGCTGAAGCAGAAAGGAAACATAACATTACAGAGCCTATAATTGTATACTTCGAGGGAACAGAAAACTTCAAGCTTTCAAAAATGCAGATGCCTCAAATCTATGAATGCATTCTTCATCCAGACAAAAATAAATAAATCAGGAAGTCCTAGGAGGGTTAGCTAGGTTCTCAAAAATAATCTTTGCTTCGCAATTCTTGAACGTCATTGAAGAGCTTTCACGCTGTCACAAAACATTCTTTTCGCAGTTAATGCATATTGAATTCACTATACAGACCACAATTCTTATCAATGAAAAACCTGACAATCAAGCAAAAAGAATGACAAAGCAGTTAGTTGTCAAGTAACCCCAATTTCAAGGGGAAATTCAGCATGCTTGTTTCACAAACGATGAAAACTTATGCACAGAGAGAAAATTAAGTTGTCCCTATTGCTATTGATCTGGATCGCAACTTTGGTACAACCTCAGTAACACAACATTGATGCATTAAGCTCTCTTCGAAAACTGTAGAGAGATCTAACTTTATACAAAAACAAGGCAACCGAGAAACAATTGTAATACAGCATAAATTAGTTTTGCCTGTAAGCAATGTAATTAGCTAAAGCAATCAACGGAGCGGCCTTCTCTTGATCAAATCCAGAAAGCAAGTCCTTGGCTTCGTTAAGCAACTTCTCAGCAAACTCCCGAGACTTCTCAATCCCCATTAACCTAGGATAAGTAGCCTTATCCGCAACCAAATCCTTCCCTGCGGTTTTCCCCAATTCTTGTGAAGATTTGGTAACATCAAGAATATCATCCACTACTTGAAACAACAATCCAATACTTCTTGCATATTTCCTCAATTTCTCAACTTCCTCATCGGTTCCTCCACCTAATATGGCCCCTAGAACAACAGCACCTTCCAACAACTTCGCCGTCTTATGAATATGAATAAATTCAAGCTGCTCTAACCCCACTTCGGACAACCCTTCAGAACAAATATCAACAACTTGTCCAGCAACAAGTCCTTCAGCACCAATAGCTTTCGCCAATTCACCAACTGCACGAACAATTCTATGAGGTGAAACATGGATTGTAGACACTGCAATATGTTCAAATGCAAATGACAGTAAAGCATCCCCTGCCAAAACCGCAACATCCTCGCCAAAAACAATATGATTGGTGGGTTTCCCGCGGCGAAGATCATCGTTATCCATGCAAGGAAGATCGTCATGGATTAATGACATAGTATGGATCATTTCTACGGCGCAAGCAGCAGGCAAAGCCATGGATTCAGACCCACCAACAAGGTCACACGCAGCAAGACAAAGCACTGGCCTAACCCTCTTGCCACCAGCCAGAAGAGAGTATCGCATAGACTCATGGATTTTAGCCGGCTCTTTAAGAGTGACAGCAGCATCTAATGCTTTGTTAACAGAATTGGCTTTTTGTAGCATGTAAGACTTGAAATCAAAAGTGGGCTTTTGTTGATCTTCTTGAAGAGTCTCTTCTTTTGTGAGAACCGCATAAATTGAAGACATGGGTTTTCTCTGTTTTTTATGTATTGAAGGAATTTGAAGACTTTTAGAACCTGGAGATAAAAATCTTGAGATGGGTCTGGATCTGGATCTTGAATCTTTGTTGATGATTGATGTCTGAAACCATGAACCCAGATTCACAGAAGTCATTTTCTGTGTGCGCGTGTCTTAGAGGGAGAGAGAGACAGAGAGAGAGGGGTTGCTCTTACTCTGTAATTGTAATAAGAAGCTGAAGTACAAGTGAAACTCAGGTTAGGTTCTAAACAATAGCACTACAAAGGTTGGCCATGAGAGTTAACTTTAGCCAGAAATGGAAAAACATTCAAGTGTCCACAAGGCCACGAATGAGAAAAGGAGTGATGATATTCCTAGTATCAAGTACTTAGACAATAAAGGTATGCAGGGAGAAAGGCTTCTGGAGAGAGAGTGAGATGGGAAATTTTGGACAGAGAGAGAGAGAGGGTGTGGAACTGTGATTCATTGAAGCTAGGGTTTGGATTGGCTTGGATGGATGGATGGATCTTATCATCTTTTCCTTGAGCGTGTGACAATGGTCGGAATTTGACTGGTGATTCTGTTTTTCCAAATAAAAGTGAGTTTTTTTTGCAAATAAAAAAATTAAAAAATAAAATAACACAAAAATCATTTTTTAAATAAATAGCAAAATTTAGTGAGTTGCTTTTAATATCTATAACCTGAAAGTTGCGAGTGTCATTGCAACTCTTAAATAGTAAAATAAGCATATATAATTTATAATAGGAAGAGAGATAAGAAAAACAATAAATAAATAAAAAGAGATTTCAAAGACTCATAAAAACTTTGATAACGATAATATTGGTACCAGTAGAAAAATTTCTACAAAATAAATTCAATTGTATAAGAAAAGTCATCCATGATACTTAAAATGAGTTACATAAGTCAACCAAAAACAAGTAAACTTTAAAATTTTTGAGCGACTGTATGACTTTTTTTATTCACCATTACTAACTTTTTTAGTGTTGTTGTTCATTAAATCATTGCTTTTTATTTTTTATTTTAAAAGTTACTAGCTAAATTCCTTATAATTTTAATTGAGCTACTTTTTATCTTGAATAATTTTTAATATTTTAATATATCATATCATTTTGGTAAGAATTTTGATTTGATCATGATTGAAGGCTAATTCATTTGGATTTCTTACGCAGAAGTGGAATTAAAAGAATAAAGATCCAAATTAAAAGTCGTTACATTTCAGAAATTTTGGAAAAAATAATTTTTGGATTTTAAACTTCAAAAATAATACAAATTATATGATTTTAATGCTTTATTTTTTTTTGAATTCGGTATAAAGTTTGTTTTTATTTGTATATTCCCTAGTATTATTTGTCACTGTAGTAAATAGATTGATAGAAAATGAAGAAAAATAAAGTTTTTGAAGTTCGAACTTTGAGATTACTATTAAAGTGAAATTATTCTAGTACTTTTGAATATATTATCCCAAATATTTTTTAAACAAATGAGAGTTTTTTCTCCAATTATCTAAATTTGTTTCCTCTTCTTCAGTAAATTGTAAGGAAGTGGAAGTAATAAATAATAGATTTCTTGTATAAAAACTATTTTATTAATGAAATTATTTTCCCATTTTCCGTACATAACTTTGCACCAATTAAATGAAGTTGCTTGCCCTGCTTATTCGATGGAATGCATTTATTGTAACCTAAGAAAATAGAATTATTTTGATTCAACACATTCCCCATGGCATGAGAACATTGCCGTAATCTAGTCCTGCTCGTGCATGTTTTCATGGCCATACTCCATTATTTTATACATTAACTTGGTTTGACAAAGTACGACACATCATTGGTGGAAGACTCGCTGGTTGTAATTATGAATGATATTGTTTTTAAAAATATTTTTGTTTATTAATATATTAAGATGAGATTTTTTATTTTTTAAAAAATATTATTGATATTAGTAATTAAAATAATTTAAGAACACCAAATAAATTTAATTTAAAATAAAAAAACAAATATTTTATTTTTAAAAAAAAATATTTTAAAATACAATATCAAACAGGTTATTCAATTATTGATGGAAGAGTTTTTCCCTACTAAGAGGTACACCATCTACTAATAAAATGATTTTCTCTTGTATTAGATTTAGATTTAGATTTAGATCTTTTGGTTGGATAGTGGACGAAAGGTTGTTTAATTTATTTTTTTCAAAAAACATTTGTACATGTGATGTCATATGCCTGAGCTACAAAAATATAAAAAAAACAAAATCTCATTCGCCCATGCCCTAACAAAATGGGCCGGACATGCTAAGCTAACTTATCAAGCCTCACAACACTTGACTTTTTTTTTAATTATTCTTTTTCTATTTTTTAATTACTGTTTTTTGTGGGTTTTTTTAAATAATTATTTTTATTTAGATTTAGATTAATACTTTTCTCATATTTTGTTTACAGAGCATCTTTTAAATATTATTTATTTATTATTTTCTATACATTTAATTCTTAAAGTGATTTATCTATAATTTTTTTTTTTTTGTATATATAAACTTTATTTTTAAAATAAAAAATAATTATTTTCAAATAATATCTCTAATATATAGTTTTACATGGTATTCTTTTCTATTTGATTCAATTAATTGAACGTGTGTTTCTATTTCTATTATTATTTGATTAAATAAAATATTATTTTAATAAATACAACTAAATAAATAATGTATTTTACAAAATTAAATACATTGATATATATTAATCTTTCAAGTTTTCAGTTTTATTTCAGCTTCGTTTTATTGACACAGTTACATATTTATAATTACAGATTTATTTGATTACATGTATACATAAAGAAATTTTCACTTATTTTTTTTAATTAAAAAAACATGTAAACAAAAGCATTTGTACACAAATTTTTGCCTATGGAGTAACCCTGGTGAGCTAAAAGGCAAAGATTTGCAACGCAAAGGAAGATTAAAAAAACAAACATATTTTCCAGATGATGAATGGGTGGGAGAGGGGAGTAGGAAAAATTCTCAAAAGATTCACTCTCGCTAGCAAAATTATTAGACCGAGATATAGCAAATGATTTACCATATAGTAAAACTGCATTAAACCTATAATGTTATGGTTCTAATACTCATCAAAAGTTCTACAAGTGCAAAACTACTAATGGTGGATAAGTTTAGCACAACGTCATTTCACCAATATTCCTCCTAAATAATGAAATTGCTAGGGAAGCTGCTCCATGGCCCTCGAAATATTCTCCAGGTGTTAAAAAAGGGACCATCTAAATAGTAAAAGCAATCATCTGTGTTATAACAGGGCTTTCACTTGTGGTACAGGTAAACAAAGCTGAAGATAAAGAAGCCAGCCATCTGCAATCAACAGAACCATTTGTTTAGCACGCACTTGAACATACACAAATGATATGGATTCACAAGATAATAAAATTCTAGTTTTTTTTATATTGAGAATACCATTGTAAAAGAAGCTCCATAGTAAGGAAAAGCAGCTGTTATAAATCTCTCATATTCATTGTGTTTGAAGGGCCGAACTGGAATCTGCAATCACAATATAAATTGGCTTTTTACTCGGAGCCTTTCAGGATGTTCAGCACTACGATGAGGAATTATGCACTGAGGGTATATTGACAACATGCAATAATAGATGCAGGAATCTTCAAAAAAACTGAAGGCAGCATGCATTAATTCATGCATTTTGTAACTAGAAGCAATACAATTTGCAATCAATTTCTTTGGGATTCATTATTGTTGCCCCATGACTGGATCTTTGGACAGGTCAGCATATAATAATATTTCTCAAAGTGCTTTTCCCCAGGATGAACATAAATACGTCCCTCCAGCAAAAAATAAAGCCACTGAATTGATACAGTTGCACCACTTATTCTATCTGATATGCCAGAATACTGTTGTTAACTATCCAAATTCCTTTTCATAAGAAGTCCCAAATATGTTATCTTTGGTTATATTACTATCACCAAATTGCAATCAACATTTTCAACATCAAAAATCACCAAAATAATCAATCCACTACAAAAATAAAGTAAACCAAGTAAGTTGCTACGTTGATTGGGTACAGGAGAGATCATACAAGTCCAAGAAGCTTACCTGTTTGGAGAGCAACAGGCTAGTATATCCAAGCCTGTTATACTCAACCTTAAACTGAAAAACACCATAAACATCAGGCACCTTGAATGATGTATGATACAAGCCCTGAAAAGCAGGTGCACAAATGATCAGAGACATGGGCACGAGAAGGGTTATAAGTAGTAAGGAAATGATATTGGGTGATAGAAAAGATGTACCTTCTTGTCATTTGATAGGGTTTTCAACACATAGGGGCTCATCATGTAGAACTGAACCTGAACATCATTGGCCACATATGGTTCCCAGCTCTTTCCAGACCATTCATATATCTCAACAGAAAAATCCTGCACTCGTATATAAGTTCATGGTGATTGTCGATACTCTCTCATATGTAGCTTCTCAGGAAAAAAAAATCAAAAAACTAAATGAGCACACAGCTTGACAAGTTACCAAATCATCCTTGATCCTGTACATTGCAGGCTCGTCTGTTTCGCCAGCTTTGTTGTGTCTAAGATTCACAGCCTGGAGGTCAAGACCAAGACTTGATATTACACAATAGATGAAAATGCAATGAAACACTATAGAGTGAAAGAAAGAAAGAAAAAGATCCTAAAAGTTGCCATTGTATCAACAATCTTAAGACTATTCTTTAGTATGTCTCAAAATATTGCAATTTGATTATACATTAGCAAGATGTATAAAGTAACTCAAGACAACTGAAATAAAAGCCTAACCTTCAGATGACCTCTTTCATGGAAGACCCATTTGCTAAGTTCAGCCACAAATTGCTCATTACCAGATTTATCATATCTGCCAACACAAGGTCACCGATAATGTGACTTTCTTCCCTTAAAAATATCAATATATATTTATTTCTGTTCACAAGCAAAACATGTTGCCAAGCATATGGATGAAATTAACAAAAAGCATCCAACCAAAAATTTCAACAACCAAAATCAGGAGCAATGACATCCCCCTTCTCTCACTGTGAGCTCAAAATCAGCCAAGTACTGTTTAATGAGCATACAAACACAAACATCATGGCTTTGTGGGTCCTCTAAGAAAGCTATTCCTCTTCTTATTGTATCCATAAGCATATTGTGAAATGGGAATCAACCATGGAAAATAGAAGCTATGTGGACTTGCCTCTAATATCAATCAATCGAGGCCTTGACATATACAGAAGTATACGTGTATTGTGTGTTTGTGTGAAATAAAAATTGAAACTTGCAAATAAAGTTTTGAGACATGTATGGATATAATGCTATCAACAATTCAACACGATCTCAGCCTAAGCAAAGCCTTACTGATGTAAAGGAAGGTGATTTCCTTGAACTCTTCAAAATGAACTTGGCCATTAAACCATTAGTTTTCCCATTCTCAGTCCATTGTACTATATCGAGTTACACAGAAAAAATATGCATTTGCACAGCAAACAGTTAAAATGATGGATGAGACCATTTCATATTGCAAGACATGAAACAGCGGTTTAGAAAAACCTCAGGTCCCCAAAGTAGATGTAAAATGAAAAGGAGTTCAATAAGAACTTCACTTACTTTTTTGGGCTCCCGGCTTTCTGTACGCTTGATCTGAAAAATCTGAATCATATAAAGAAGAGATGGTGTCAACAAACATAAACCAAACAATTGCTAGAGAAACACTAAAGCTGAAAAATCATCACATGATTGCATACATACGGTTACTAAACAAATCTAATGAGCCCGTAATCATAATCCGAGCATTGTTTCTAGCCTGCATTATGTAAAAAACCGTTGGTCAGAAGAAATTTCACCTCAATTTTTTGATTTTTCTCAAAACCTAAGCTAAGAGCAGTGTTCAAAAGCACAGACATCCAGTATGACATGCAATAGTCATATGTACATGTGTGCTTGTATGCATTCAGAACCGAACACAAGGAAGTATAATTAGAGACCAACAGAATGGTCAGCAAACCAAAAAATACAATAAACCATCAAGTACAACACAACAAGCAATTGTTCTTCAGCTGTTGCTCGTGCGATATGAAAAAACGAGCAGCAATTTGATGGAGGGAGCCAAGTTACCTGAACTACTGAAACTAATGAGATGGAAGATCCGGTTAATGATGGAGGACTTGACAATTTGGAACTTGGATTAGCTGAATAAGCAGCAGGAGATGCAGAAAGGACCTTCAATACCTATACATCATACCACATACCCCGTAAAGAGAGAAACCGTTAGCACAAACCCTTAAAAACTTTTTTAACTAGCGACATTAACAAATAAATAAACAAAGAAACAGTTTGACCTCACCAGGTTATTTGCTGCATTTAAAGAATGTGCAATCCCTTTAAAGAGCACAGGAGCCTGTTTAATCCAAAACCCATAAACATTCAAAACTCGAACTTTAAGCTTCACAAGCAATTCACTGATCCATAATTGCAGGGGGGAATTTTAATATAAGGAACGAAACAATCAGACAAACCAACCTCAATCTTATTTTCTCCAAGCAGCACATCAGATTCAATAAAATCATCCGCAGCAATCAATGTATGATCACCCTCAGTCCCAACGACTGCATAACTTCTATGATCAATAACCAGAGCCGATGGATCCTACAACATTACATAAACTCAATAAACAAATTAAACTAAATAAATAAAATGACAAAAACAACCAATGAATCACAAAGTCAACACTGACCTCATCGAAATCAACCCCACATTCAGTAGCTACACTCTTAATCAGATCAGAAGCAGAACTATCCGCCGCAATAAACAGATCATGACCCGAGTCAACAAAGTCAAGCACAGCAGCTAAATCCAATGCACCACCAAATCCTAACGATAACAAGAACAAACAAAACCCAATTGCCCGATCACAAATCATTCCCAAAAAAAGAAAAAAAAATGTAAAAAGAACCAAACCCATTTTCTCAAATCAGAAACAGGACCATAAAAACCAAAAACTTGACAAAGATAAACAACAATTTCCTTTCAATTTAATAGCTTACTTTCGATTGAAGGAGAGAAGAGAATCAAACCATCATACAAGTACTGGCCATAACGTTGAAGGGCGAGTTTTGGGTCATCAGCAAGCTTGAAATCGAGATCAAAACCGCGAGATTTGAGAGAATTGAAGAAGATTGAGTGGGAAGATTTGAGTGACAAGTCGTCGAAGAGGACTAAGAGGCGACGATCCGAGGGCGAGTCAGGGGAGAAAGTGAGGGAAAGAACGGGAAGGAGGAGTATGACTGATAGAATTGTTAATACCGAGAAATTGCTTCTCGCCATTTTTGTGGTTGTGGGATCTTTTGGCTGCCTCGGAGAGAGAGAGTGGCTGAGGGTTTACCCGGTGAGGAGGAGACATTAAAAGGACTGATAAATGGGTTTTGAGAGTTTGCAACAAGAGTGTCCACTTGGATTTTTTTTTGAAACGTTTCGAATGGAAATTAAATTTCTTCTTGTTTTTGAAGCAAACATTTTAGCAATTTTTATTTTTATTTTTTTTAACTCGATAGACTATTAATTATTGTATGTCGTTCACTTAAAAAACGATAAAATATTTTTATGATTTTTTATGGATTATAGATTTTATTTTATTTTTTATTTTATTTATTTTTTTATGTAAAATTGCTAGAGAATAATATAAATCATATTATGGGGCCTCACTTACAAGCTTAAGCTTTTAGGTGAGATGGTTCCTTAACATGGTATCAGAGTCTTGTTCACCTAGCGGTCACGAGTTCAAATCTCACTATCCCTATTCTATTTGATAAAAACCAATCACAAGGTGATGTGGGCCTGTGCAAGTTTCAAGCCCAAAGGGCTTTCACTTGAGGGGGGGTGCTAGAGAATAATATAAATCATATTATGGGACCTCACTTACAAGCTTAAATTTTTAGGTGAGATGGTTCCTTAACAAAATTTACTCACAAAATAATTAATCATAGAAAGAATGTTATAAGTTATTCTTTCTATACCATAAAATTCTTCATGCAATATAAAATCAATTTGGTTGGGATATAATCTTAGTTGACATAATGAAAAATAAATTTAAGATAATATACGATATTTTAATCAATCTTTTAACTTTGTAATTCTTTTTACTCTTTTATTCATGGTATCTAATTGCCCAGAATTGTAAAAGAAAAATTATTAGAAAACATCATATATATTGAGTTGTGCACTTTATATACCATAGTTTTCATTTATTATAATTTCCATTTTTGGTATATATCATCTTCAAAATGATGGAAAATGTTCATGTTTATTAATAACCCAAGTCCCAAAAATCTAATATGGAAATATCATTTTATCTTCTTTATCTTCGACAAAAGATAATGACACAAAAAAAATCTCTCTTTTTATAATCTACTATATAAATTTTTAATCAATAAAACAAAACAGCATCTCCTCAAAACCTAAAACAATTTTTTTCTTCTTGTCTATCAAATAGATCAAAACACTCATATTTTCAATCATTTCCTCAATTCTTACCTCTCTCTCTCTCTCTCTCTCTTCTATCATCTTTTCTAAACTATTTATCTCCTTCACTATAAATCTCATCACCTCCACCACAACCACTTTTTATTGTTTGAATTTTCACAAACCGTAATCCACATAATTCTTTTAGTGACTTGGTGTCTTTAGAAACTTTAAAGACTTGGTTTTAATGTTATATTAGGTTTTAAATGGGTTCCATGACTTGAGAATTTGTGTGCCAAGAATGTAGATTTTATGACAGGGTTTTTATCATTTGTTAAAAAATGAGTTTAGATTTCAACAAGGTTTCAAAGTATCAATATTTGATTTCAAAAGTTTTTTTTAAAATTAAACAAAACAAGACTATTGAGTTTGTTTAGATTAATCTTATATATTTTGGTTATTTCTAAATTCTATCAATTTAGGTTTAGTTTTGTGTTTGTTAAAGATTTTAAAAACATTAATTTTATTGTTTTATTGTTTTTAAGTGATTTTCTAATAGGCTTGTATTGTTTTCTTTTGTTATGTGATTTGTTTATCAATAGTTTCAAAGGTTGGGATTTCATGCAATATGGTATGGGATATATTGATATTCTTCATATAAATTTCACTACTTTTATTATAAAGTTGTCTTGGCTAGAAAGGTGTATTTGCATATGTTTATTGATACTAAGATTAAAAGAATGGTTAAATAACATTGAACTTCTATTAGTCTACTCTTCTCTAACATCATTTTTTTAGAAATTAAACTTTGTATTTTAAAAGTTTATATATTCATAACACTTCACGTTTGCTTACTAAAAAGTAGTCGATGTTTAATGCCTTTATAAATATGAAAATATCATCATTTACATGTTTTTAACAAAGAAATAATCTTTCTCTTATCTCATCATTTAAAATAATAAACATCAAATTTTTCATTTTTTCACATAGTTTTCTCAACAATTCTTCACCATTTATAGAGATCACAAACTTACTTGCAACCATATTATTAATATGAACACCATTTAAGCACAAAACTAATCATCATATTCAACAAACTAACTCATAAATTTTTATAAACATATTATAACAAATCCAATAAACATATGACCATAAATCCAGCAAAACATTGTCTGAAACTTGAAAAAACACTGCCAATATTTCTAGCAAAAACACATCCTAATTTCTAGCAAACTCCTTATTTCCAAAAAAATCCACATCCAAAAACCTAGCAAACACAGACATTGCCCAAAATCTTAAGCAAACATAACAAAGATTTTCAATATAAAAAACACATATCAATTCCCAACTTGGATATAACTCAAAACACATTACCAACAACTCAAGATTTGAAGCATATTTTTTGCTAACAAAAAAAAACACATTATCAACATGTCATCATATTTTTTATGAAAAAAATAGAAGAATAAAGAGAAACATGTGTAATAGCGATTTTAAGTTAGGGAGAGAAGGTATTTTTTTTCTCTAATAAGAAACTACTCAACTGTAAATGGTCAATATTAGTGGATAAAATATTTCATTATTTTTTAAAACTACAAATTTTATTAATATTTTTTTTATAAATTATAAGGGCTAAGTCATAGTTCATTTTTGAAACTAAAAAAGGAAATTCATTTGTAGTTAAAAACAAAATCTTGATGGAAGGATTTATTTTCCCTTTTTTCTCTCCAAAGATCTCTTTCCTGTGTGTTAAATTAGTGAAAAATACTAAATTTTTATTTTCATTTTATAGAATATTAGAAAAAAAAACCTTCAAATTAACTTTGTTTTGTTATGTTAATTCGACAAATCAACCTTAGTGAGACAATTTCATCAAATTTAAATTCAATTTTTCTTCGTTGTCAGAGATGTTTTCACCTCAACCATACTCATTTTTTAGTGATTGAGATAAATACATTCTAACACAAAGTTTGGTTATAATGTTTAACATATGGTTGTACTAATCAACTCCACCAATAACTATTGGTGGAACAACTTTAACTTGATTTTAGCATGTTTTCTTCTAGAGAATGCATGTTTCACAGTGTGAAACTATGCAATTATTATATATGTTTTAATTATTTTATTGTAAAGATAACATTTTCAACAATAGTCTTAACTAAACTCATGAGAGCTAGTTTTTTATTCAACAAGTATTTAAAAAGCAACTGTAACTAAACATATATAAAATCAAACAAGCAACAACTAAAAGTAGTTTTTAAAATTATATTCACAAATACTATACTTTATGTAAATATAACATTTATAAAACCAATAGTTATAATAAGATCAATTTATTTCCATCCAAATAGGGCATGATCCAAAAAAAAAGATCACTCAAGCTTGGGAAAGGCCTAGTACACGGGAAATAAAATCCACCTATCAGAGGAAAAAAATAAAAAAAAATACTCATATTAGAAATTTTGCTTTTAAGAGATAACTCATTTTAGGAAATTGAAACAACTTAACACCTGCTTTGATTTAATATTTTTTATTTCAGCATATAATATTTAATATATCTATTGTTATAAATTATTAGAAAAATAAAAAAATGTTTAAAAGATAAAAATGTTGTAATACTTCAACAAAACTAATTTGAATTTGTGGGATTTTGAACACAATTTTGTACAATTATTATAGGAAAAAACCATCTTTTTTCTGTATAAAAATTAAGTAACAAAAAAAGACTATAAATACAAAAAAAAAAAAATCCATTGCAGAGTAGTAAATAAGCAATCTACTTGATATTTCCTTCACTTATCCACATATAAATTTTATATACACTTTAGTGGTTGCACGAGCAAGTACTACAAACTTTGGTTTTAAAAATAAAATATAAGTCAACTCCAACCATGCATATAATTTTTTATTAAATCTTTAAACTTTAAAATTAAACAATATTATTTTGAGACTATTATATTTTAATTAACGAGTATCAAGTTGTTATGCATTCTTGCTTACAAATGCAACTATTTACATTGACAAAACCTATTAAATTTTGTACATTTAATGACATTTTAATTTCTCTTAATAAATGTTGCTTATGTAATTATTTATGTGAAATAATATATTTTTCAATTCTTACCATTATCATTTGATTTGAAAACAAAATAATACTTTGATTTATCTTTATATTATATTTGTGCAAACAAAATTCTCGTGTATCGTATAAATGCACTAAAAAACATTTGTTGTCAAAATTACAACAATAAATTTGATGACAAGAAAAGGTGGAAACTCTCTTGAAGTGTTCTCCACGTGCACAAATCATCTTATTAATGGTTAGATCTAGACTTTGTTCTTGTTTTGAATGAAGAGATATTAACATGAGCTTAAAAGTTTTAATCGTGTGAAATCTTGATTTGAAAAAAGACTTGAATTGATTTGGTAAAGACTATTCACTCGAACTCAAAGCTTGAATAATATGATATCTTGATTTGATTTGGTGAAGGAAAGCACTTTGATCTTTTGTTTCCTTAATTGATTTGATGAAGATGAAAACTTTTATCATTTTCTTCTTGATAAACTTGAATTCTTTTTAGAGAGTTTCAGTAAATATTTGTGATTGGTCTTTAGTCTCTTCTTGATAAACTTGAATTCCTTTCAAAGAGCTTCCTAAATATATGTGATTGGTCTTTAGTCTTTGCTTGTTTTTTTTTCGCTTATTTTTTGTTGTTCCACCCCTCCTTTTTTATGATGGCTTTTATGTCTATTTATAGACAAGTCAAAAGTTTTCAATTTACCTCAAATATCCTTTAATTAAATGATATTTTAGAAAAATCAATATGAAAAAATTACTTAAAATACTTTTATTTGAAGGATATTTAAGTAAAATCCATAAACTATATTTGAATTTGGATTTTTAATTTGGGCTCAAACCCAATAAATTTAATTAGGTCTACACCTAATAAATAAAAAAATTTTTTGGATAGATCAAACTTGTAGAAATTTTGATGTCTACAATATTTTATTGGCTTGTAACAATTATATTTTAAAATATATCAGCATGATTTGAATGACTTGTAAAGAGATACTATATTAAGAATTTAATTTTGATATAAAAAATTCTGTATATATGTGATATTTAAAACCAAATAAAAATTGGCATGTGAACAAACGCATACAAATTTCTAATTTTATGAATGCTTCTGATGGTTGGAGCAAATGGAGGGTTCAATTGCATGATTTTGAAGATAAAGAACTTAGTCGAGATATGTAATAAAAATTAGAGGACTTTGGGCAAGTTTGTCCTTTTCTGTGCATTTGGAACAAAAAATTAGGACAACGAACCATAGGGGCCAGCCAGAGGGGGTGGGGCCAGCCTTCACTACTTGTAAATAATTTGCATAGCCAAATCTGTGTGTACTGTGAAACTGAGAAACTCTCCTTTCCCCTCGTTTTATAAAAGGCCTTGCTCGTAAATCAATCAAAAAAAAACTCTCCTCTTTTTCTCCCCTGTGGATTTTCTTCGAACAGATAAGGTACTTTTAAGATCCATGCCTCGCTCTCTCATTTTAGATTTTGTTTTCTCGCTTTAATCGGTTTAGGCGTTTTGATTTCTGGGTTTTGTGCAGGTATTTTGTTTTTGTTAAAAAAAAATATTGTGTGTGTGATTGCACGTTTTAAAGCTTGAAATTTTTTGGGTTTTCCAGTTATTGAAGTAAAACCTTTATTCCTTTTTCATTTCGTGGATAATAAGAGACTCGAATGTAAAATATTGCGATCTAGTTTTTTTTTCTTAAAAAGTGTCCTTTTTAACTTGAAAGAAATGAATACCCGATTGTCCAATTAGTGAATGACTCTAGAGAATCATGTCTTCTTGAATTTTTTGGAGGGCCCTTTTGTGGCTAGAGCAAATCCTTGGTTTATCTAACTGGGTATTTGTCTTCTTTTTATCATGATTGACTCGTGAGTAGTTTTGTGTGCGATTTTGATTTGTGTTGTTAAAGCAAGTAGATTATTTTAAGAATTTTGATACACATGAGCTTTGTGAAAATCTAAAGGGATTGGATGGATGACTAGTGCTTTTCTTTTTCTATGATAGGAGCTATGATTCGGCTATTTAAAGTGAAGGAAAAGCAGAGAGAACTTGCTGAAAATGCAAATGGTGGCGCGCCGATCAAGAAGCAAAGTGCTGGAGAATTGCGTCTTCATAAAGGTTTGCCACTTCTAGTTAGTAATTGCATGGTTTTATTTTGTTCTGTTTTATTACTCTCGTTTAAGTTGTTAACGATGAAAACGTGTCTTGCTGTAGTGCTTACATGTTAGTTCTTAAAAATGTTTCTCAGCCCAAGTTAGCAATGTCATAGTAAATTTTTGTCACTTTGATGTACAAGGAGAGGAAGTTGATTTGTTGGATGGTTTCTCTTGGATGAAAAGATTTTTTGTTTCTCTTCTTGGGCTAAGAAAGAGGTGTGTGTTGAATTGAAAGCTGCAAGTTCTGTTGTAATGTTTCAAGCAACTCATTGGCTCAAAGAAACCAGCACACATGTCATATTATTTGATCTTGAGGACCCTTTTACTTGATGTGATATCAAGTAAATGTCATAGATCAACAACAGATTTCTGCAGATGAAACTATACATGAATTTGTTATAGTAACAAACTCGATCATGAACCAATTAATAAAACAAAGTTTTTGTATTTGAGTTGGTTATAGTTGTCTGGTTCAAGGAACACATGGATAATCTTGGAAGTTGAGATCATTTCTTATGTGCCGTTGACTTGTTGACATTCTCACTCATTTCCTACATTACATCGCATGTTGCAGATATTTCTGAGCTGAACTTACCTAAATCATGCACCATGACGTTCCCGAATGGCAAGGATGACCTTATGAGCTTTGAGGTTTCTATCCGGCCAGATGAAGGATATTATTTGTAATGAACTTTCTCCAAAGCTTTGGCTCTGAAATATATTTGAATGAGTTATTTTGGACGAAGGAAAATTCTGTATTTTTGATAATTTTTCCTTATTTTATAAGTTTCCTTGTTATATGATCTGAAAAGCTGTATAATGCAAGACTTTTTTTCTAGAAATGATTGTTTTACTTTTAACTCTCATTCGTGTTTGCAGAGGTGGAACATTTTTGTTCTCTTTTCAAGTTTCCCCGATCTACCCCCACGAAGCACCAAAAGTTAAATGCAAGACCAAGGTATTTTATTAAGACATTGCTTTTCTAAATTAATTGATCTTTTAATGGATTAAGATGACCTTAACACATTGTTTGTTCATCTTGCAGGTTTACCATCCAAACATCGACTTGGAAGGAAATGTCTGTCTCAATATCTTGCGAGAAGATTGGAAACCTGTCCTCAATATAAACACCATCATTTATGGATTATATCATCTCTTCACGGTATTATTTTGTGTTTTCAACTTATCAAGTTCATCTCTATGATTTTGTTGGCATTTGGTATCTCTGACCTCCTTGTATCTATTCAGTTTACCTCATTATTTAATATTTGCTTTCAGGAACCAAATTACAAGGATCCCCTTAATCATGATGCTGCAGCAGTGTTGAGGGATAACCCAAAGATGTTTGAATCTAATGTGAGAAGGGCTATGACTGGCGGGTATGTGGGCCAATCCTTCTTTCCACGGTGTATTTAGGTTCTATGTGGTGGCACATGGTGCCAATTCAAATATGTTATCCATGCATGAATGCCCGTGGTTGTAAAATTTATCTGCAAATTACAGTCATCCTTTTTCATTTTCTGGGTGGAGCTTGGGGGCCTTAAGCTCCTAGGAAACCATGCAACTGAAAACACAAACATAATCTGTATGCTATTGGAACTCTTGGATGCAATTTGTATGTCTTGTTATATTATTTATTTCAATGTGGAGCAAGGATAGACAAGATTTCGCGCATGGCTCCTAGGGAATTAACGTTATTATCGGCTGTATTGAAATTTTGCATGATTGGTAAATCCAAACTGGTATTCCACTGTCATATCTTGTTATGGAAGTACTTCTCTCCTGTTCATTCTAGGACTGGATCACCAGAAGTGAGCCTTTCAATTCACATGGGGTCTTAGAAAATGCGTGAGGTTGCTTCTGGTAATCCTTGTAAGAAATCCTGATTAAAATCCAAACGAAAGGGGGCTTCCTTCGATTATTTAAGGAAATGATTGGTTGTTATCTTTTGGGTTTCCAGAAAGCAAACAGCCATTGTTTATGGTTCAAGTCATCAATGTATTCAGCAATTGGTTTAAGCTATGCCCCTGAGAATCGTTGGTGGACAAAGTTAGGTTTCCAAGGTGGTAACATCGTTGTATTCAGCAATTGGTGGACTGTTGATAATACCCATCAGTCAAACTCTTATCTGGATTTTAATATGGGAATTGTGGTTTGGGGCAACAATAACCATGGAAGAAACAATAACGCCTCTATTTGGACGTTAGTAAGTCCTCGGGCTAGCTTAGATTTGGTCTTCAGCAATTCAAAGTAGAGTAGTCAATTTTGTTTTGTTTTAGTCCCGAAACGTTAATACTAATAAAAAAAATCCCAATAAAATAATATTTTTTTATCTTAATTTAAATTTTGGTTTATTTTAGATTTTTCGGTTAAATACCAATTAAAATATTCCGGTTTAGTTCTACCTGTTTTGTTTTGGTCAATTAGTGTTTTTTAAATAATAAATAATTTTACAATATCAATCATATCTCTTAATTTAACTATTAGATTGAAATAAAATTTTACGAGAAGTCTTTTGACATATATATATTATATTAAAATTTTAGAGCAATCAGATAATATAATGACCTTATGAGATTGATGATGATATTTTTGTAATATTATACATGTTTATAATTTTATTCAGAAAAATCATTTTATTGTCTTTTTTTATATTAAATTGCACAATTCTAAATAATTTTATTTTTGGAATTGAACTAGATTTTTTTTTATATATATATATATATATATATATATATATATAGTATAATCCTGAAATAAAATGACAATGAAACACTTTAAAACCAAAATATTTCATTTCAATTAAAAAAATAAAACACCAATCTAACCGGAAATAACAATTTTGATTCAAAGAATACATATGGATGATCAAGTTCAAGTGTTCAACAGCAACGTAGAACAGCCTTGATGATCTGGGGTGCATGCGAGTTCAGGTTCGTACCAGTGACATGGGAGTGGGACCAAATGACATCCAACTTGTCACAGAATTGACCCCTCAAATGACCTTACGGTGTGGACCAAGTGACAACTTTTCTGGGTATAGAAGTTGAAATTTCATCCTCGCATGACCTGTGACAATTATTGCACCCCCATGTTTCATTTTCTAATACCAAATTGGAGAGCTAAAATCTAAAGTTTAAAGACAAAAATTATTTTTTATTTTTTATTTTTATAGTTTAATAGAGAGTTATATCAAAGTGTTATTCTTACATATTTGATCAAAAAAAGCTGAAAAATTAATATATTTTTATGTAAACAAATAGTTTTGATTATACTTGTATTAGTTATTTATTATTAACAAATAGTTATATTAATATCATATATAATAAAATAGAATTGACTTTTTCTATATGTTTTTTTTATTGGAGTGCAAATATAAAAAAATACTATATTTATACTATTTAAAAAACCATATTATTAATTTGATTTCTTTAAAAAAAAAATCTTGGAGATGCTCTAAAAGAGGAGTAATACTTTGGTGAATGGTGTATAGTTTACCTAAATACGTAGGCATCAAATCATATAAAACATTGAGAGCACGAGCTAAAATTATGACAAACAGTTTTAAAACAAAAAAAGAAATGGGGCAAGTTTTTTATGTTGTTTTTCAATTTGGCCATTATTTTTTTTTTATTCATATATCAAGTTTTATTTTTACTTTTTTATTTTCCATTATTTTTTATTATTATAAACACTGATTTATCGACCCAGGTCTCAGTTTTTTTTCTGTAAAACACTTGTGTCGCTTTGGCTTGACGTTTTTACGAGTTGGAGCTAAAAAGATTGTCTTCTAGAAATTGGTCAAACAACTACCAGCACGCAGCGAACTACGTACTGCAGTTAAACGCCATTTTGATATGATTCAAGTGAAATGTACAAAAGCATGAATCCTCGAAAAACAATGCTCCATGAAAAAAATGTTCATCGTGGAAATTCTGAAAAGGATTCTTACATGATCTCTAATGATTTTGAACCCGCCACCCTTGCATTCTCACGGTCTTGCCTAAAATATCTATACAATGGTGTGTAAAACAAGCAACACAAACCAAATGGGATCGCCATCATCGAAAGAAGCCCCTTGGACAGTGCAGAAGCTTCTCGCGCAGAACCTTTAATTGGATCAATGGACTTTGAATCATAACCAAACATCTGCTCTGAAAGGATTCCAACCAATGGAGCCGCAAAAGAAGAGAACGATCCTTCAAAAGCTCGATCATACGCGTAAATCATAGTCCGGTGTTTTACAGGCACCACCTCGGCGAAAATCGGGGCATTGACAGCAGTGCCATTCCAGCTGATTGTTAAGCCCATCATGAAAAGGGTGACAGCAAAGGTGGAATAGCTGCTCACTGATTGTGGAATCACTTTGAGGAGAAACCAGGAGAATGGGATGCCCATGACGGCGCTAAACTGGGCACACATGATCCGGCCAGAGTGAGGGTAAACATGTGACATTCGATCAGCTATTAAGCCACCAAGGAGCGATCCCAGTGAGCACCCAACAGCAAAGACACTCGAGGAGAGCTGCTGTTTTGTTATGACTAAAACCTGAAAGTTGAGAACTCGGCGTTATAATAAGTCAATGGGAGATAGCCAATCTGTTGTTATTGAATGTTCTGGAGTAATTATCCTATTGCAATATATTCCCTGCACCATTTCAAAACTACCATGGAAGGAGAAGAGTTTAGTATGTTGACAGAAATTGGCTCCCTCATTGCTTAACGAAACAGATGAATTCCATCATGGCACTCAAGTTTGAAGCATATCATCAGCAATTTCAATGTATTTCTGATGAGAATAACAGTTTGGAGTGAAATGAAATTGGAATGTACTTACCAATCAGTTCAAACCACATGGTAAAAAACACCATTGCAGTCCATGGCAGGGAACCAACAATGCCCTGCAGGACAATTATCTGAAATGTTTTCACTTTCATAACGGCTTTTGTTGCTGTCCAGGACTCTGTCCAAATTGATGATTCATAAGAATTTCCCTTTTCTATCAGTTCATCTCTGCAGCAAAAAGAATATGAATTACCAAACCAAAAGAATCAGAGACATTGACTTCCCCGTCACCTATTTACACAGAAAATGCTCATTTACAACAGACTGTACTTTTATTTTTAAGTTGAAATGAATATTGCCTAAATGTAAATTACGATAAGCAAAGCATATGAAGAAAGAAACTAAATGATCTCAAGAAAGTGATAGGCACCTTTCAAAATTCTCACTGGTGTCACGGTTGGCACCGATTGTTTTCCTTGGATCAACCACAAATAAGTAAACAAGAAGCCCTATTAGTAAACTAAGTGATGCCATCATGATGAAGGCAAAACGCCATCCTTGTACACCCCAATATTTCTGACCAGCCATAACTGTTGCCAGAACGCCGCCGCCTATACCTCCCAAGTTACCAATGAAGTTTAGCAATCCGAATCCAGTACCCCTCACACCATCCTTATAGCTATCAGCAATGAAAGATTGCAATGCTGGTATTACAATTGCCAGTCCAAAGCCATTTACTGCTCTCCAGAATGCAACTTGCAAGAAATGCTGGCTTGCACCCACCGCAGCAGTCGATAAGGCCCAGAATAAAGTTCCCACTGCAAGAACCGTGGGACGGGCATGGTTTATAACTAAAATACCTGCCAAAGGTGATGACAGTCCCTGCACAAAGTTCCTTATGAAAGTAAGATACCCCAGATCAGATGGTCCAGCATGAAAAGCTTCACTAACTTCTTTGTAAACAGCAGGAAGGAGATTTTCATCGGCGCGCTCCATTATAGCAGCCATGTTTATAAGAAGGATAGAAAGTGAAACCCCCAAAATCTTTCTTCCTCTGTGAAAAGTGAACATATTGCCAGAATACAGCAGATAGAGTCAATACACTTGAGTAAAACTCTTCTGAAGGGACATTCGATTGACTATAAAAATGGCATTTAAAAAGGTTATGCTTCAGGCACAGGAAGATACTAGCATTAATATCTATTATGAGAACAAGCGAGCCTAGTTTGCAATCGACGATCCATCAATTGATGTATAGTCACCCCCAGAGATCATACTGAATCAAAGTTGAGCAACATGTGGGACTGGTATTGAACTCATTTACAATCTATAATTGTAACTTCCTTGACAAGTGCTCATTTAATGGTATTGAAAATTCGTTAAAAATACTAAATGAAGGGCTCAGCAATTATAAATAGCAACACATCTTCAATGCATCAACAGAAGATTTGAAATCTTCCTACAATCTCCACCTTCTGCAAGTACACCCAAAAAATGATACACTACAGAGTTGTGATCAATCTCAACGCCTAAATCAAAATCAGAATGAGACATGCAGGACGCATTGATAGAGAACAACAATTTCTCTACAACCACAAATGTTTGAGAAGCAGGTACACCAACAAAGACAAGCGTCTTTAAATAAGCAATCCAACACCTACCTGTCGGAAAATGCTAGGGAAAATTGTTACGAACTGCAGGTTAGTGACAAATTAAACGAGGGATTAATATGAACGATTTACCTACAAAATAGCCAACCCACTATCTAAGAGAAGGACTATTGAACTTTCACACTTTCTGAAAACCATTCACAAAACGGCAACCATATATCTCAATATTGAATCCACATCACACTATCCATAAACAAAACTTATTTCATCAGAGAAGAACAGCAAAACTAAGCCTTTGATGAAATTAACAAACAAAATTGCTACCATGCATCGTTTGACCGATCACCAGACCTACTCTGCTCTATAATCTCTAAGCAAAACCCCATTAAGTTCTTTCTAAATTTCAAGAAAAATGAATTATCTATAATCAACCTTGACTATGAACAAAACAATCACAGAACCAGTAAGCTAAAAAAACGAAACCAAAAGATGCAGGATTAGATTTCTTGATGAAACCAATCAGCAATAGAAAAAGAAGAAGCTTACTTCATGGCATCAATAGTTCTGGGAAACAAAGACTTGAATGGTGCTCGAAGGGAAGCAGAACCAAATCTGTAACGAGTTCGATTAAGGCCCATAAATCGAAAAACCTCGATAGAGTCAATGACTTCCTTTAAAAGAGGAGTAGTAAGAAATCCTCAGCAACTATGGCGGATCTTGGACCCCGGCTAACAAACATACCTTTATTGCAAGTCAAATACTTATACTTCGGAAAACATAAATCAATAAAAATGGAATATTCAAATCCTCATCAAGAGTCAAGACAGATGATTGAAGTATGTCACCAAATAAAATATGACATTAAAACAGATGGGATAAACTATCCGACGTTTTATCGTACTGTGTTTTAAATATTGGAGGGTTTTTTTTTATCGTACATATACCAACGATGCCATATTATTACTACATATCTGCATAATAAGAGAACTATTTCCCTCGCGGTTCTTAAATACAATTGTTCATTCGCATGCAAAACCTTAATCTAAGAAACAAGAAATGTGTATGATTACATTTATTGCTAGTATACAATGACTTCTTATTTGTATGATCTTAAAACCCCCTTTTTTTTTCCCTTTATGAGGTGCATTAAAAAAGCATGTCTGAAAAGGATGCAACTAAATTACTTTAATCTTAATCATAATTTTTTTTTAATTTGAATGATATTTGTTTTTTTAATTATTATTTCACATTTCAAACACCTGTTTTTTTATTTTATTTTTCAATATTAGATTATTTTAGAAGAAAAATAATAATTATTTGGGTTATATATTGATCTCATAGATTTACTTTTTTTTCTTTTCTCGTTTCCAATTTTTAATATTAGATTTGTTAGAGATGAGACTTTGTTTACATTTTATGAATTTATATCAATCTCATTATCCAAGTTGAGGGGTTTATCAGGTTAACACAAGCTGATATGATACGAGATTTCTTGGGTTGTTTTTTCTAAATATTTTAATTTTTTTCATCCTTCAAATTTTAGTTGATTGAAAATTGAGTTTTATAAAAAAAAATTAATTTATTTTTTATGGAGTTATCATAACTTCAAGACACAAGTAAAAATTTGGTAGGTTGATTTAGGTTAATTCATATTATTTTCTCAGAATTTTTTTAATTGAATATCATTTTTAATTCCGACCTCTTACAACTCAATTTTCATCTCTTTTTTTTTAGTTTTTTTTCGATCTCATCATTCAAAATTAGATTATTTAGGAATTAGGATTTGTAATTAAAAAAACATTTTTTATGGACTTTTTCTTGGTCTCATGGATTCAATCTAGTTTTTATTTCAATTTTAATCTTCAATATCAGATCTATTAGGAATTGAGCTTACATTTTTTTTATGAAGTTATTTTGGTCACATAACCCAACTCATGGGTTTAATAAGTTAATTTGGATTAACTCAGATTATTTTTTTAGTTGTGTTTTCTAAAAAAATTATTTCATCGTTCGATATGGGTTTATTGAAATTAGATTTCATAATTTATTTTGATTTGTTATAGAGTTATCTTGATCTAATAACTTGAGTTACGAGTTTGGCAAGTTGACATAGGTTTACTCTGTTCATTTTTTTATATCTTTTTTAATTGAATATTTTTTTATTTAGACTTTGTATTTTTTTTAATTTGTTTTCTATGAGATTATCGCAATTTGATGACCGAGGTTGTGGGTTTTGTAGGTTGGTTAGGGTTGAATTTGTTTTTGGGGTTAATTGAATATTTTCTTTCTCACTTTCACCCTCCAATAATTTTTTTTTAATTTTATCATTTGATATTATATTTTATTGCAATTGAGATTCATGAATTTCTTCAATTTGCTTTATATAAAGTTATTCCAATGTCATGAATTTACTTTTTTTCCCAAGTTTCAACCTTAAATTCAGCTTTAAAGATACATAAAAGTTTAACTAAAAATACCTTCTTTTTTTTTACGAATGGTTGATGACTTTGAGTAAGAAGATAAGGGTTAGGGTTTTCCTTGAAACTTCTTCAAATTTCTTCATAATTCTTTAGCAAATCACATGAGAAAGGTAGATTTAAGATAATTAAAAGAGATTTTGAATGGTTTATAAAACAAATTGAGTGGTTTAGGGAGTTCTACAAACTCATGAGTAAGAACACGGGTTAGTGAGAGAAGGAACAAAATGAAGGATAATTGGTTGATTTCCATCTTAAGTAGTTTTTGAATCTTTGTTATTTTAAGGTAAGCATGGTTTTTATTGTGTTTGATTTTGGTAATTCTATGAATGAGAGATTGAATAGTGTTATATATGATTAAGGAATTTGGACTTGAGAAATTTATTGATTTAATTTGTAATATTAACATGTTATTTTATTATATTTAGAATTCAACCACGGGAAATAAAGCTTGTAACTAACTAATATAGATAAGAGAATACATTGAATTATCAACTAAGCTAAAATAAATAAAACTAAGATCGTTTTTCAATTTTCCATATCTCAATAAAACCGAAGATGATCCCTTTTTATATTTGAAGCTCAAATTATACATCTTGAGAAATTAAATAACTTAGAATAACAAATAAAGTTATCAATTTAACAATACAAGTATTTTTCTTGTTCAAACTATGATGGTTACAATGTGTTTTAAAAGTATTTTTTAAAAAAAAATTATTTTTATTTTTTATTTTACATTAAGTTTTTTTATGTGTTTTTAGATCATTTTAATATGTTGATATTAAAAATAATTTTTAAAAAATAAAAATATATATTAATTTGATATTTTTATAAACAAAATGCATTTAAAAAAGTAATTTCAACAATATTCCGAAATAATACCGGTAAAGAGAAGTCAATGTCGAGAAATATTATGCAAATCTTTTCGTAATCTTTTGATCAGTCATTCATTGGTAAATTTGTATCAAGAGTCAAAAGTCAAAAATGCAATATAGGATCTCGACATGACACGTGGAACATGTATCGTGGTACCCACGTTTTATTAAAAAAAATTCTTTTTGCATTTGATTTTTCTATTAATATGGTTATTCCGTCCTTTTCTTCTTCTTCTTTTTTTCTTTTTTATAATGATATTTCCTTTTTCTCCTTCTCTTGTTTTTCTTTTCAGGACCATTATTCCATCCTTGAAATTCGCCTTTGGAGAAAAAAAGAGAGGGACAAACAAGTGTGCGAACTATACGTATTAATTTTAATTTTGCTAAAGTAAAAATATTCCGATCTAGATCATTAGCCCACGGCATTTATGGGTAGCCATTCTTTTTTAGCTTCGTTGACTTGATTGTTCTATCAGGTCTAAAAAAATCACACGTGCAATACAAGGAAACACTACTAAAATATCTTTGTTATTCTTACATTTAAAATATAGATAACAGAATGGTTGTAAATTCTTCTGTCCACATTTTGTTTTTTTAATCGAAATCATATAAAAATAATTTTAATTTAAACATTAACTAATTTGAATTTATGTAATTAAAATTTTAAATACAAATAAATAAGTGTGAGAGTTGAATAAAAAAATTTGATTCACTCGACAAGTCCAAAAAAAATCAATGACTAATAAAAATAAAGTTTGATTAAAAAAATAAATTCAAACAACATATTTTTTTAAAAATATCGAGATAAAAATATATTAGATCGATTTGGATCACTTTGGGTTAATTTTTTAAATGTACGATCTAGGTCATAAGACCATAATAACTCTAAATAAAACAAATCATAACAATTTAAATTCTAAATAAACTCATTATTGAATAATAAAATTGAAAAAAATACAATAAAATAATTGATTTAAACAAAATTTAAATCTGAATTTTTTTATAACAAGATCTTTTTAGTTTTTTATTGTTCTACAATTTTACTTGAAATAAACTGATATCTCAGAAAACTCATCATAAAACTTCAGTTCAATTCAACAGTAAAATTACAAGATACGATTAAATACTATAATTTATTAACATAAAACTATATATTATTAAATAAAATACTATTTAACTGGAACAGAACATTCCGAATAAAACTAGAATATTTCGATTAAAATTTTCAAAACAAATTAAATTTTAAGCAGTAAAATGTTTCGAGTTTATTTTATTTTTGAACTTGAAAGAGACAAACCGCCTGTTTTAAACGTAACAGAAAGCAATTGACAACTTGGATAAGACCGTCTCAAATGACGTGGACAAATTTTAATTCATTAAGCCCGTGAAAGAGTTGTGATTGGACAGCAAGGTCTGGTTCAATGAATTCGAGCCAATTGAACAAGTGACATGACAACCCAAAATTAATACTCCCTCCTTGTTTATACTTATACTTTATGGGTTTTTTATTAAAAAAATAATATAATGTCAATCATCCAAAAACATGAAAACGTTTTTCATGTCCTTTTTTTTGTACAGAGATTAAGAAACATAATTTGAATAAATGATATAATTGGAAAATTAGATATTTCATTGTATGTCCACAAGATAAAAATAAAAACATGGACAAAAAAACCAATGTCTAGGAAAAATGGACATGTGGTCCAGTCACCACCGCATGTCACTTCATAAGAAAGTGGGAATGACTTGGATTGGACAGAGTTCGTCTCTCCACGTGGGCTTTAAAGTCCATTCAAGCCCACGTGAGGTATGGACCCCATTTTCCGGTGGATTCACCAATAATCATAAATAAAAGCCATCCCAAGTTTGCCAAGTGAAAATGTGGGAGTGTGGCCACCTCCATGCCATGCATACTCATGATCGATGATAAGTCTGCCATCTTGCATCATGGCTTGTTGATAAAATGTGGGGCACGACATAATATTTTTATAAAGCATTGACAATGGCTAATGTTTTTTTTTTAATAAAATTTTGAAATTAATAATCATATAAATTTTTAATGATTATTATATTAACAACTACATCGAATTAAACCTAATATATTTGTTTTCAATTAATGGATTCTTGTGAAAAGATGATATCACTCTTCACAATTAGATCATCGGTTTTGACTTGGCAATTATAAAATAATTATTTATTGTTCAACAACAATAACATGTGTTTTGGACTAGATGAGCTGGACTAGGTTCATGTTAATGATACGTCCCAACACTAAAATGAAAATAATATGATATGATTAAACTGGCCCGACTCGTTCAACTACTCATAAGAAAACAAGAGAAAAAAGACGAGAAAAAAAAAACATGGGGAAGGATAGCCCCCCCACGTGATTTCGCTGGTACCAATGGAAGACCATAATACAGCACCATCTGTTCTTCTCCTTTTGCAAAGAGGCATGCGAAGGGAAAAAAAACGCTGTGCTAATATGATACTTGTTTTTTTTTATTTTTATTTTTAAAAATATTATTTTTTATATTGACGAATCAGATCTATAAAATATATATATATATATAAATATTTTTTCATTTAAAAAAAAACTGCCGACATGAACAAGGAGACCTTTAGAGCACATATGCTGTGCGCCAGGAGCAACTTCCAAAAAACAAACGACACGGTTCATGGTTCCCGTATGAAGGGAACACGCGCATGGCATGATCTTTTAGTACCACACGTGCAGGAGCTCTTTTTCTTATGCCTTTGAGATCGAGGCATTGGGGCTAGGGTAGGCAAGCCAGCTAGCTGTCCTGTCTTCTTCACCTTAGCTGGAACCGCACGTGGCCATGGCCTGACTATAGGGTTCTCTTGATTTCGTAGATTTTGTTGCAATCAATTAATTTGGGTGAAACACTACTTGTTTTTATTTATTTTAATCCCTCGCAACTAATGCATTCTTTTTTCTTGCTTCGTCGATTGTAGCTATTTAAACTTGTTAATTTTTGCTCCTTTTTTTTTTCAAAAATAGATTTGATTTCGTTCGTATAAAGAAAATTTATAAATGAATTATCATATCTCAATAAAATAATCGATCCTAACTATATAAATATTATTGGAAATTAATTCGTGTTTTTTTCTTTGGTTAAAAAAAATAAAATTATTTTGATAAACTAATAGTATTGAATTTTTACACCACATAATAAACAACACATGTGTTTTTATAATAATGATAAGTTATAAAGTAATCTTAACTCTAACCATGAATATATTTTAAGAGTTGTATATCTTATAATTTTCTTCAATAAATCCATGTTTGAGTATCAAAAAACATTTTATTTTTCTTAATTAAACAATAACAAAAAGCTATTATTTGATATGTATCTCATAACCTATTAGATCAGTGAAGAAAATAAAAAGAGAGAAGAAAAAAAATTGATTAAATTAAAGGGTATTCTCACATGATATCTTTGTGCTAGCTTGCAAATCAGCTATAACTATTTTTTTTCTAAATAATTTTAAAAATCTATTCTTCACATCAATCTAATGTATATTTTTTATGGTTATTAATACTAAGATATGATCTACTCTCTTTTTTTTTAAAAAAAAAGCTAATTATTACTTTTAAAAGTATCTTGATGAATATCATAGCAATTAAACTCGACTCATTAAATCATCTCGTTAACTTAGAGCTTAACTCAAGCCCGACAAGCTATTTAGCTCGGTCAAAGTTTGATAAGATATGATCAAATCAATTCCCAATGATTTTTTTTTGTTCAAAATGAGATCATTTTAGTTTTGTTTTTTTTTCTTACAAAAATCTATCCAAAAAAATGTCTTTGTAGTTTTTTCTTCAAAAAATTTAAACAAAGTCATTTTAAGTATATTTGAATTAATTTGATAAACTTACAAAACAAGCCTTGAGTTGGGTATGATAATTATTGAAAAATTTTATTTAAAGCATGGTTAATAGGTGCATTTGAAGTCAAATTAAATATAAAATCCGCTCACTTTTATGGGATTAAAACTCTGTTGGAATTTAATCATTTAACATAAGCTTTTTCAACATGGAACATCAAAATAACTTTAAAAAATATGGGTCAATGATAAACTAATCTCAAAGATTTGTGGCATCTAGGAGAAAGCAGATATGCACAGTGATTGACGGCGTAACCGGATGAAAGAAAGCGCAACGAGCCGAGCCGATCTCTTCATCTTCGTTTCCAGAAACGAGGAAAGAGAGTCTTGATGGCCCACATCACGTGCTCTGCGGTAGGGTCGACACGTCAAGGAGATGACGTGGTCCCCACACAGATGCGTTGGAGTTTAATTCTTCTTATGGATTTCTGTGTCACACGTGTGAAGCCGACTGAGCGCCCTCCCCCCCGGCCCCACCCCTCTAGCCCTGCCATAGTATCTAAAATTGTTTGCATGATTTGTATGTGAAAGTGACAGTCTGAGGACCTAAGGCTACAGGCTCTGCTCTACTTTTTAGGTTTTATTGTTTAAAATTATTTTTTATTTTTTCATACATTTATATCAAAAATAAGTTTTTTAAATAAAAAATATTTTTTTTTATTATATTTTTCAAATAATTTTTTTTTTATTATAAAACAGTTATTATTGTTTTTAAACTATATTTCTATATTTCTATAAGTGTGGTAATAATTACTTTTAAACTATATTTTTAATATATAGTAAAATAATATTTTTTATAGTGAAAATAAAATAATTGTTTTTTTTTAAAAATGACGCTTTTTTATGCTATTATTAATAGGTACAGTCTAAAATTTATACTAGGCAAAAAAGTTCAAAATAAAAAAGAGCTCGGAGAGGCATCCAGGTAATTAATTATACGGGTTATTAAACTTAAATAATGAAAATAAAAAAGTGATTTCTGATTTGGACACCCGTGGATGTTATTACAGGGACCATGCTATGCGTGCAAGACTCCCCATGCCTAATCTACCCGTGGATCTAGGCTTCGCTGTCCTTGAGAATTGATGCTCATTTTTTCAAAAATGGAGGCACCCCTTCTTCTTGATGGCTTCATTTTTCTTTTCCGATTTTCTTTCGTTTTTGTTATTAGCATATTTTTTTTTAAAAAAAATATCAAGTGAAATAATATAAATATTTTTTGTTCTATGAAAGTGTCATTGTTTATAAATATAGCGACTGACAAGCATAATATTTATAGTTTTTGCTATTCATAATTAGTCATTCAGTAAAAAATATTAAATATGTATGAGAGAGAGAAAGTTGAGAGAAATTGAAATATTTTATTACAACATTACTATTATCTTCATAAATATATCAAGAAAATAAATTCAATGATAATAAAGCAAATCTTCATATATTTCTAAATTTCCCATTTTCACTAGAAAAATCGCTACATTATTTTTATTTTTCAATTTTATTCTATAACAATTTTTCATATAATAAAACCAAGCTCGTCTATTTATTTTCCAGGTCATTTTTTCAATGAAGAAAGACTTCTTCCAGCTAGCAAGTATGTCAATCGAGATTAATTCCATATTTTCACTAACATTTAATATATTAGAAAATAATTAAAATCCGTGAAGAAAAGGACAACGCCTGGCTCATCCTGATCGTTTAAAAATTAATTTCAACAGACATCTTTCATGATGAACTCGTGGCATTAATGCAGCCATATAACTCCACCTCACTTGCTTTCCTCACGTGGATGAAACTTGGATGAGTCTCACTTTTTGAGAGTATATTTGTCATTGTATATATGTTTTTTTTTTATTTAAAAAAATATTATTTTTTATTTTTAAAAATTATTTTTTTAGAAATATAAAAATAATCTAAAAAACATACATTATAACTTTTTTAAAAAAAAATACTTTAAAAACACAATGATAATGAGTGATTTACTGTAAAAAAAAACATTTGACTTTTTTCTTCTTCTCCAACATAAACTCTCTCTTGAAAATTTGATATTGCCAGCTAAATCGGACATTCCAATAGTTGAATAAGATTTTTTTTCTTCTAGAAAACACTTGCTAAATAAGAGTGGATTAAAAGCAAAATATGAGTATTTTATCATTGTAACACTGTTTGAGAAAAAAAAATGTAAAAATAACATAATTTAAGATGAAATTGAAAAATAAAATATTTTTAACACAAACCCTATTTTTAAATATTGATTTTTCTTATTATATATTTTTGCATTTCCAATTTCCAATACATTTGACTAGTGACTGTTAGCATAGCCACCCATTTGATGTTTGGTCATTTAATCTTCATAAAATCTTAGGTTAATTTTTGTTGATGTTAATTATTTTTAATGATAAATAGCTTTTGATTTTGAATAAAGAATCGAGTAATAACTGGATGTAAAATTGATATTCAGAAATGTGATTGCGCTCAAATTATATTATTTTATAAACATTTTCTAATCTATATTATTTTTCTAATATTTTTTTTCATCTTTCAAAAAACAATTGCAAAATGCATCCCATTTTCAACTTCTCGACCACATAATGAAGGTCAATCATGTACTGTACGGCGGCGAGATACTTTTCACTTTTATTACTGAAATTTGCGCAGATGAATTGAAAAATGGTGACGTCATAATGAATCACCAACACAGTCTTGTAAAAAAAAAACATAAACCTATAATTAATGAAAATGAGAAATTAGGCAGGCCACAGAGATCTATGGTACTCTAGCAGAACATAGCAGAGCACGGTACACATATCCACGTGTCACCTCATTCTTATCAGATGCTCAATGATGCTCATTGATTAGCCCATTTTCACCTCTGTGATTTGCTAGTCAGCTGTCATAAGTCACAGCAGCATTTACTACCCACTATTAATTGGCTTTTTTAGATTCGAGATTTTCGTCCACTTTTTTTTTAAATAATCCACGTCTCTCTTCATGCTATAAAATAAAAAAAACAAAAACCCTAAATTGCGTGTTGTTTTCAGTTTTCACTCTATATAACAATACTCTACAATGGATTAGATTAGAGTAATGATTTCTTTTCATTAAATCCCTTTTTTTAATATAGTTTTTTATAGTCAAACTAATAGCTAATTACTTTTGTTTATTTAAAAAATAAAATTAAAAAATAAATGATCAAAGTGAAAAGTGCAAAAAAAAAGGGGTGATCCTGTTAAAGTTAATGTTAAGAGTTAACTTTAGGTCTAGTAATTTTTAATGTATATATTTTTAGTCCATTTAATTTTCAAAAATTTACTTTGGTTCAAAACTCTATTTTTTTAAAAAAAATTATGGTTTGAGCCAGAAATTCTTTTTTGTTGAATTTTAGTTGAAAAAAAAATAGATATGGAGGAGTTGTTTGGATTCAAATGATTTTTTAAACTATTTTACTGGATTTTAGGTCATTTGAAGCTATTAATAGGTTTGTTTAAATCTTGTATTTTTTTATATGTAAAAAAACAATTGAAAATAAATTTTAAGAAATAAAATACCCCCATCTTGATTTCCTAGCAACTCTCTTGATTTATCAAGTTGACTAGATTATATCATATTAAAATATTTTTTTTGAAAATATTTTTTGTTTAGTTGTATTAAAATAATAATTTTTTTTGTTTAATTTATTTTTGACAACAACATATCAAAATAATATAAAAAACTAAAAATAATAATTTAAAAATGAAACAAACTAAATTTTGATGGAAATAAGTTAAACCTTAATTCCACATACCTTAGACCCCGTTTGTTTTGATGTTTTAAAAACAAATTTTTTTTAAAAGATATTTTAATATTTTTTTTGCTTCAATTTAATTTTTTAAAAATATTTTTAGATTATTTTGATGTGTGATATTATAAATATTTTTATCAAAACAAAATTATGTTATTTTAATAAATTTAAAAAATAATAAATATTTTAAAAAACAAACTAATATTTAAAAATATGATCAAATAATAAAAAAAAAATGTTTTTTCAATGGCTAAAGAAGGCTTGAAACTTCTCAATTACCCTTTTCTAGAAGAACCCAATAAAATCTTTTACTAATAACACAAGTGTGCTAAAAGAAAAAGGAAGGGGAAGCGAAGGATCTAAAGAAGTAATATTTCTTTCATAAGAAAAGCGCTTGAATAATAAATAAAAAATAGAAAAAAAAAAGCAGAGTTCTTTATGATAAAGAGAGAGACATCACAGACAGACTTGTTGAATCCAGAAAGAGAAAACATTAACACCAAACGAGAACTTGAGAGAGAGAGAGGGTTTGCCGGGATAAGGAAAGATGACATCCGGTGGATCCTCAGGGAGGTTACCGACATGTAAGGAAAGAGAGAATAATAAGAGAAGAGAAAGAAGGAGAAGAGCTATAGCTGCTAAGATATATACAGGTCTTAGGACTCAAGGGAATTTTAAGTTACCAAAACACTGTGATAATAATGAAGTCTTGAAAGCTCTTTGTTCTGAAGCTGGTTGGATTGTTGAAGAAGATGGTACCACTTATCGCAAGGTTTGTTTGATTTTTTGTATGTTTTTGTTTTTATGGATCTATACAAGCATGCAGTAGAAGTTTGTTTGTGAATTTTTTCGTGTTTTCTTTCCTGGGTTTATGGCTCTCTGATCCTGTTTTGTTTTGACTAGTTTTTCTTTCTGATTTTGTTTTCCCATGAATCTATTGGCTTGGAGTTTTGGGAAAAGGATGTGAAGCAACTATTCATTTCTTCTTCTTCTTTTGCATCCTAATTGATGTCATTTGCAGTATAATTTTTGTTCACATCACTGTTTTGTTTTTCTGCGATTTATTGAGATTTTAATTCGACGAGGGAGTAGATTTCTGTTTCTGGTGGATTGTGGGTTACTTGCAATCAAGAAAACCTTTACTGTCAATCTAATCTTCATTCACTCCAGCCTGAGTATAATCAGTTTCTCAAGTGTCATGAGTAGTCCCCTAATCTCATCCATACTAATCTAGGATGGAAATTTATGATTTTAATTTAGACGAAATGTATGTTCTGCTTAATCTGTCTGCGTAAGTTGCACAGTAACGACGACTTATCTTCTTGTAATGTGCACTGTCACAGGGTTGCAGGCCACCTCCAATTGAGCTTGCAGGCACTCCAACAAATATCAGTGCATGTTCCTCAATTCAACCAAGTCCACAATCCTCCAATTTTCCAAGCCCTGTAGCTTCCTACCATGCCAGTCCGACATCCTCCTCATTCCCAAGCCCCTCTCGTTTTGACGGAAACCCCTCCACATACCTCCTCCCATTCCTCCGAAACATAGCTTCCATCCCCGCAAATCTCCCTCCTCTTAGAATATCCAATAGTGCTCCTGTAACCCCACCGCTTTCCTCCCCCACATCTAGAGGTTCTAAGCGGAAAACTGACTGGGAATCCCTCTCTAATGCCACCCTTAACTCTCTTCACCACCCCCTTTTCGCAGCTTCTGCCCCATCAAGTCCTACGCGGCGCCACCACCTAACGCCTGCCACAATACCAGAATGTGATGAGTCTGATGCTTCCACCGTGGACTCTGGTCGCTGGGTGAGTTTTCTGGCAGTGGCACCCCAAGCTGCTCCTCCCTCGCCAACTTTTAATCTTGTTAAACCAGTGGCTCAACAGAATGGTATTCAGGATGAAGTTGATGGGCATGGTGGTTTAAGCTGGGGGGCAGCTGGAGAGAGGGGGAGAGGTGCGGAGTTTGAGTTTGAGAATTGTAGAGTGAAGCCATGGGAGGGCGAGAGGATTCATGAAATCGGGGTAGATGATCTTGAGCTCACACTTGGAGGGGGAAAAGCCCGTGGTTAAGCCTCCAAATGATAATCTAGCTTGGGAATGTAGCTACAAGAAGTAGCGTGAGTTCATTGTGCATTCTCAATGGTGTAATTGGTTTGTACCGATTCCATTCACTAGCTTGGGAAGACTACAAGATCACTTTTGATGCTTCCTATCCTTGATTTTAGCTGTACAGTTTTCTTTTTATTGATTCGGAATTTATAGGACTCGGTTGCTGATTAGCAAAGAATCATGCTAAAGGCCTCATGGAAGAAGGCTACAAGTCCCCAAATTTTCGTTTGGGGAAAAGACTGGAGCGAACGATGTGGAAGGCTAAACTCTTCCTTCCCTTGTTTAAGCCTGGAGCATCTGCTTCGATTTTTCATTGATTTTATGTTCCTATTTAAGCTTTAATTGGGATGGATGGTCTCACCAGCTTCAAATGTAGAGATTGTGTACTCTTTTTGCTCCTTTGGGATTGGATATTTTCACATCTTTTGTAGACATTTTAAAGAAACACAAACTCAGCAATTTGAATGCTCTGCTTCTTATTATCCTTTGAATGGCAAAAGCAAGAAGCCCCCTTGTCTTTATTTTCAAAAAGATGATTTCTTTTTTGTTTTTTGATTGTTTTGATACGTGATATTTAGAAAAAAAATATTATTCTAATATATTTTTACATAAATAGTAATTGTTATTACAATCCCTTCGGTTCCTCATCCTTTCCTGAAGAAGGTCAGCCCCAGCCACACAGATAATGAATGCTATCTGCTGCTACATTACATGCTCACTGTGCAAATAATCGCTTGTTAAGATCTTTTTAGGGGATGTTTTATTGCTTTTGAAAAAAAATAGTTTTTATTTTAAATTAAAATTTTCTGATATTTTTAGATTAAAATTGATGTAAAATAATTTTTAAAAAATTAAAAAAAAATATATTATTTTAATATATTTTAAACAAAATTTTAATCAAATATTAGATAGTCATTTATTTGGTTTGGTAGTGCTACTTTCCTGTGGCAGGACAACTGACTCTGCTGCTGCGTCTGGCCTTTAGTGGGTCAAAGGGCATCTTCTTAGCCTACAAGGGGGACCCATTCCACGTGATATGTTTTCTATGACGGGGGCACGTGACCTATGTCATGCCTTTTGTCCTTATACACCACCTAATATAAAACTTGTCTCTCAATTATTAGTGGTATCACCTTCCTGCTCTGAATCCGGATAGGATTCCGTACTGGTGCTTGCATTGACCACCTTTGGTGTTTCCCCGTTAACTCTTTTAATTAACGAATAACATGGATGTTAGACGAGTAATATTTGCAAGAAAAAGATAACTAAAATAAATAAGTTGTCAATATCATCTTCAAAAAAGAAGAAGAAATCACCAATTGATCTCTATATGTTTAATTTATTTATGAAAAATCAAGTTGTGAACAATTTGAATAGAACACTATTTCTCAAAATACATAAGAGAGACGAGAGATAAAAACTCCTATTTATGCAACTAATACACGTAACCAAACAATATTTTTGGATAATGAATGTCACAACACGATGCTTTGCTACAATTAAAGATGAAGAAACAACATTCTTTCTTCTTTTCTAAGAAATAAAAGAATCACAAAAAACATAAAAACAATAACAAATTTTTGATCCATAGAATCACTATCATGATCAGTATTAGAGTATTAGAGTATACAGGCAACTCCAATGAGGAGGTGGATGAAAGTTAGAGACTCCAAAAGATTGTATCCCTAAGATATCATAAAATACAAAGAATTTATGCCCAATGAATGAAAGCAGGAGAAACAACAAACTAACTAACAACATTGTCATAACCCATTTTTGGGCTACTCCTCTAAATTTATCCAAAATAAAACAAAAATAAAAAAAATAGAATATAAAGGGTTGGTGTCGGTAGAAAAATCAAAGAGGATTTGTTTTTTTGTGAGAGCCCGATTGTACCTCATTTGTGCCAAAAAAATGAAAAAATGCAGATTCAAGGCTAAAATAATTTATTATTGAATATATCTGCATAAATATTACGTCGAAAAACATAATTATATTTTTTATAGGCCAATTTGATTTAATCATGGTCCAATTTAAAGTATAATTATATTTACGAATTAATTTAGGGTCCAATTGAAGGATTTAATTAAGCGCAAGAATTTAATTATACTTTAAATTGGTCAAATTAATTTTATTAAAGGTCTACTCGATGAAAAATCAAGTTCTTGATCTTAATCTAGGTTCCATTGAGAAGATTGGAATTTCGTGCATGCGTGCAACTGTAAGCACGCGGTCACAATGGGTACCTCCTGCGCCTACAAATGGGGAGAAAAATAGAAAAACTAAGGGGAACATGAAATAATGGAGGAGACACAGAGAGACATAGACACAGGGAAAAAATTGACAGAGACAATCGAGTGAAAAAAAACTACACCAGCAAATTTTTCCCTTTCTCGGCACCAATAATAACAGTTGACAACCCCCCTATCTTCCTCAGCGACTTCTTCCCCTCGACATGTTTGAGTTCTCTGCCGTTGACAACCACCTGATCTCCTTCTTCAGCACTGACAACCTCTACTCCTTGCCAGCAACTCCACCGAAAGGTCCAACTCTCTTTCCCTAAATTCGGCAACAAACAACAACAGAAACAACATGAACCAGCAGCTCTTCTGACGCTCCTCCTGGCCACCAAAAACCACCATTTCTGATGTCACAATTACAGGAAGAATTACCTCGGCCTCCTCTACCTAGAGGTAGTGGTAGGTGACGAGAGGCTCACCTCTCAATTTTAGAATATGTAAGATATATTTTGGATATTAAATAAAAGATTTGTTCATTTTATTTTTTATATATCTTCAATTTTTAGAATGACTAAGTTTTGACCTCATAAAATGCAATAATCTCTTTATTTTGAAAAACTTTTCTTAAGCCTTAAACAAACTAATAATTAAAAAACACAACAAAACTTTAATTTATTTTCTTAAAATCACATTTTTTTTAAATCAAACAAAAAAATATGTTGTTTTCATGCATACAACTGAATTCCAAGTATATTTTTCATTAAAAAAATATTTTACATCTTTCACACGTTTTGAACAAAAATTGGATATTGTAACCAATTTATGATTATTAGTTGGAATTTGTCTAATCTATCAAAAAAATTAACAATTATTTTGTGTTAGCTATGGGGGTGTAAAATTATATTATAAAGTACACCCGTAGATAGTAAAATAAGTTTTTTTTAAAGAAAATACGGTGTAAAATTAAAGTACACCCGCAAATAGGAAAAAAAAGTTTTTATGAAATGCAGCGTAAAAATTTATGAACTTTAGAATGGTTAAGTTTTTAAACCTTGTAAGGTAGAGACTCTCTCATGAAGAGAGATCTACCTCAAACTTTAGGAAAAGACCATTGAATAAAAAATTTGGCTTAAAAAAAAATCAAACAACAATGCAGCTTACCTTAGGTAAGGTGCACTGAGATGACACGTCTTCTCCCTTGCACAACAAGTCTCCTTACCTAGACTCTCGTAGACCATTATGTTTCATAATGACCTTAATACTAGGTGACGACTCATAATAATTATAGTTATAATTTTATGACTATAAAACCACCCTTCTACCGCGCGTCGTCTTCCTTTTGGAGATGGCTAGGTGGAAAGCATGAACAAAAACCGTCGTGGCAAACATGAGCAACATATGCAATGTCTCGACAACTAATAATGAGATATGTCAAGTTCGTAACAATAGTACAATATAAAATAGAAAAAGGGAAAAAAAAGAATTATCAATTTTCAAAGGATCACCAACACAAATTAAAATTTAAGGACTAAATTAAAAAAAACTACAACCTTAATAAAAGAGAAAATAGTAAAAATTAAAAACAAAAACTAAGAGCATATACATATAAACATGGAAAAAAATAGGGACTATTTCAGAAATATATATACAAAAAAAATAAAGGAATTAAAATATAATAAAAAATTAAAAGTATAAGGGACGAAATGAAAACAAAATATATGATCAATTTCAATCGAAGGATAAAAGTAAAAAAAATTCAAACTTTTATACCAAAAATATTAAGAGATTTAAATCCAATTTCAAAATTAAAAAAAATAAAGACCGGAATGAAACCGAAATATATATTCAATTTCAATTGAAAAATATAATTGAAACAAATCAAAACTTATATCACATAATTAGGTTGATACAAAACAATCAAAAGAGTAGGGACTGAAATGAAGACACCATAAACAAAATGGAATTTTGTGTAATTTAGCATGGAAGAGAGAAAGAGGCAAAAAAATCAACGACCACCGTCACGTCTTTGGCCGTCGTGGGATGCCATGATGAAGAGGAAATAACGACGCATCCAGTGAGACGCCATATGACATTTTTCACCATCAAAATATATCGCAAGCACCGCCTGAAGATAGCAAATGAAGAAAATTGTCGGTGCATCCGGCTGACGCTCTCACAGTATTCTACATAAAAAATAATAAAAATCATAAAATTTCATAAGCACCCCTACAACCAATTCGTTAATTTTGTCTTTTCTGAGAGTATATGCATATTTATATTATTTCAAAAAATGTGGAATTCCAAAAACACCCCTTCTGGCAACTCTTGATTTTTGTCTTATTTGAGAGTAATATAGTTATTTTACTGTGCACAGAAATATAAAAAATAAAAAATATCCATGAGTAGTCAGTTGTTTGTTGGCTGCTATCATGGGTAAAATAATATTTTTACCATGGAAAAATACTAGGAAAACATGAAAACACCCCAAAACATTCTGGTAAGGTCAATCGGTGCCTTGGAAAAGTCGACAATACCCCTAATTCCAAGGATAAAATTAAGGTGCACTAAGGAGTAAAATAATAATTTCACTATTATAATCCATAATAATGTATGTCTAATACTATAGTAAATTTGAGATGTGATTTAACTTATATCTTAATGTTCTGAAGTGAAACAACGACTTAAATTTCCCATCTCTTTTAACATGGGGAATATGCATAGCAAATCATCATTTTCAATTAAATAACACTTATATTCCAAAATCCTCCCATTTTCATTATATGTTAAATCTCCGATGAACATGGTCACAATCATGGAATTAAAATCTCTAAAACTCTCTCAGTTTTTGTTGCATCTAAGTGGTCATTAATCTAAACCCCAAAAAATAAATATAGATGTAAAGTATAAACTAAATAAATAAATAAATAAAAGAATTCGTGTATTTAGAATTTAGGATTTTTGGAAATAATATCCAAATCCATTCTCCTTTGTTAATTGCTCATTGCATAATTTACCTTAATAAATTAAAGATATTTTGTACATGAAAGGGATATTTTGTTTGATAACTTTTTCCACTTTGTCTTACAAAACCATCTTTACATCCTCCTTTGTCAATTGCTCATTGCATTTCCTACGAAGATATTATAATTAATCCAATAAGTTAAGCTTGTACATATCATTATAATTTTATTTTTTTTTATTTTTGAAAAGACGTGGGTCTTTTCTTTAAATGCTTTGCTGTTACAATTCAATCACCAGCCACTGGATCAATCTTCAAAAAATGTTTTTGGCCCTACAAAGGTCACTGATCATCACTATCTTTTGGTTCTGACTTGATAATATACGATTCTGGAAAAGCATTAATTAAGTAGCACCCGAGCTATTCAATAACAATTCATAAGAACTCTACAAGCTACAGCTTGACAAGTCAAGCTCTTTAATTGGTGACCAGCAACTATCACATATTTTACCTTCCATATTATCATTAAAAAAATAGCTGATGCGTACAAGAAAGTGACTGTGATTTTATTCATTTTTGTAGTTCAAAAATATTTTTAAAAATAAAAATATTTATTTTTTAAAAAATATTTTAATATGATAATATAAAAAATGATCTTATTTTTCTTAAAAAAATATTATATTTAAAATATTTATAAATAAAAAAACACTATAAAAATACAACGTTGTTCCATTATTCTCCACTCTCTATAACAGGCATCATCACAAATATTTATTCTCTGTAACTATCCCATCATTTCTCTTCTCCATTCCTTTTTTGCTACCTGGATATTTACTCTTACTCATGGAGAACAAAACAAGCTCAAAACCCCATGTAGTTTTGTTAGCCAGCATTGGAATGGGCCACCTAATCCCCATTCTCGAACTCGGCAAACGGCTATCCACACACCACAACTTCAACGTTACCATATTTGTTGTTGCCTCCCAGTCTTCCGCGGCGGAATCCCAAATTCTCCACTCAGCCATGACTGAAAACCTCTGTGAAATCGTTGAACTTCCACCGGATAATATCTCCGGGCTTGTCAGTCCTGATGCTGCTGTTGGTACTCAGATTTGTGTTATCATGCGTGCAATCAAGCCAGCTCTACGGTCTGGTATATCTGGTTTATCATTTCGTCCCGCGGCCTTAATCGTTGACTTATTTGGAAGTGAAGCTATGATGGTGGCTGATGAATTTGAAATGCCCAAGTACGTATATATTCCTTCGAATGCATGGTTTCTAGCACTAACCATATATATTCCAATACTTGATAAGGTCGTGCAAGGAGAATATGTTGATCAAAAGGAGCCGTTGAAAATCCCTGGGTGCAAAGCGGTCCGACCGGAAGATGTGGTTGACCCCATGGTAGACCGCGCCGACCAACATTACCTGGAGTACGTTCGCATGAGCATGGATATCCCAAAGTGTGATGGGATTTTGCTGAACATATGGGAAGACCTGCAACCCAAGACATTGGAAGCATTGAGAGATGAGGAGCTCTTGGGTCATCTCTGTAAGGTTCCGGTTTACCCGGTTGGACCATTAACGAGGCCGCTCAAACCACATGATTCTAGGAGTGGCGAGTTATTTCTTTGGTTGGATAAGCAACCCAGTGAATCTGTCATCTATGTATCATTCGGTAGTGGTGGAACTCTGTCCTTGGAGCAAATGGTCGAGCTAGCTTGGGGTCTTGAGCTAAGTCAGCAGAGATTCATCTGGGTGGTACGCTCACCTTCAAGAAAAACAGGAGATGGATGTTTTTTCACTGCAGGGAGCGGCGACGCTAACAGCATGGCAAGCTACTTTCCTGAAGGCTTCTTAGATCGAATTCGAGAAGTGGGTTTGCTGATTCAAGACTGGGCTCCTCAAGTGGAAATCTTGAGCCATCCATCAGTGGGAGGCTTTATATCTCACTGTGGATGGAATTCGACCCTGGAGGCCATCACTAACGGAGTGCCTCTTATTGCATGGCCACTGTACGCCGAGCAACGGATGAACGCTGCTCTGCTAACCGAAGAGCTTGGTGTGGCCGTGCGACCGAACATTTTGGCATCGGAGGGAGTGGTAGGGAGGAAAGAGATAGAGATGATGATTAGAACAATTACGGTGGATAAAGAAGCGACGCACATAAGAAACAGGGTGAAAAAACTCAAATACAGTGCAGCCAAGAGTTTATCGGAGGGTGGTTCCTCTTATAATGCGTTGTCTCTGGTGGCCAAAAAGCTTGAGCTACGATGGATAACCATGGAGGTGAATGCATCGTGAAGCGGTTGATATTGTGAGGCCTAGATCTACTTTTGTGGAGAACCAAAAGTAGACTGGGCTCTGCAAATCTGAAGAGTTCTAGCACTGGGTTCTGTAGAAAAGAGAATTGCAACAATGGATCTTGAAGATCAAGAGCTAATTTCTACAGATCTGCTAATGGTATATCTTTTTATTCATCTTCCTCTGTTATTGATTTGCAGTAATGGCTTTTATAGCCAATTTTCTTAACAAACTAACTGATTTCTTAACAAACTAACTGATTTCTAACAATATTAACAGCTCAATAACAGATTTCTAACAATATTAACAGCTCAATAACAGATTTCTAACAATATCAATAGCTTCAAACATCCCTTCAAACCCTCTTTTAAGCTAATTGTTGTAAATCATTCAGTTTAATTCATTAATATCACATACACCTAGCAATCCTTGAAGCTTCTGGAAGACATTGACTTTCCGTGGTTTAGCCATCACATCTGCAATTTGATCATTACTTGCACAATAAATTAGGTCAATAGATTCATCCTTTGAGAGATTCCTTAAGAAATGTTACCTCATGTCTATATGATTGCTACTGTCACAACGATGATTTTTTCACGTTTCGCGCCTTTAATCTCTGAAGGGAGGAGAATGACGCACGTTGAAAGGGATGTGTTTTATATTTATAAAATTTACAATTATAATTATGAAGAGTCACCATCTAGTATTAAAATTACCAGAAACTCTAATGGTTTGCAAAAGTTTGGGTAAGGGGAATATTGGTATTTGTCTTAAATAAATTAAAGTTTTGTTGTGTTTTTTTAATTGTTAGTTTGTTTAAGGTTTAAGAAAATTTTTTCTTAGTAAAGAGATTCTTATATTTTATAAGGTAAAAAATTAGTTATTCTAAAAATCAAGATATATAAAAATAAAATGAACAAATCTTTTATTGAATATCCAAAATACATCCTAGATCTTAAATTAAATAATTTTTTTAAAAATATTTTAGAGCATATAAAATAATGATGATATAAAATAATATTTTATTTAAAATCATGAATATGTCTCGCGTATAAGTTCATAATACTAGTTGTATAAGTTCATAATACTAGTTATTTGACATAAATAAAATAATTTTTTTGATGTTTTTGAAATGTAGATCAAACGCTCATGGATTTAATAAACTAATTATTAAATTCAAAATGCATGTAAAAATTAAAAAAATATTTTTTTATGATTTATTTATATAGAAAAATATGTAGATATAATCTATTTTTAAGAAACTTGACCATATACATGAAGTAAAAACAAATTATTTTTTTATTTTTGAAATGAGGGATTTTTGTATTTTTTTGGATATTTTTTGAGATTTTGTAGATAACCAGGTATTTCTAATACCATATCCGTGTATTATAATATAAGTATCTGGGTTAGTATTAAATAAAATTATTAAAAAAACCTTCAAATAAATCTAAAATAACCCTTTAATGTTTTTGAATATTTTAAAGTTTGTTTCGCTAGATACTAAAATAAAATAAAAACAACCTCAAGAATAGATAGAAAAGGCGCCCATAACCTAAGGATTAGGCTGGATGGGACTAAGGTTCACGACCACCGTACCCAGTCTAACTTGATGTATAGATGATCCAACAACTTTTTTTTTTCAGTTGGGCGGGACCATCCATCCGTGTCGCTGGTCTGGAAGATGGTCAGCAGAGAAAATAATTGAAGGAAAGAAGAAGGAATAATGTTACCTGGCTGGGGGAAGGTGTTTCTTAGCTGGTGGAGGAAGAGCTGGCGTGGACGAGAAGAAAGCACCTGCTCACGGTGGAGAAAAGAGAAGAAGGTCGGTGGTGCTGCTGGAACTGAGGAAGAACGTTGCTGTTTATATTTTTTTTGAAAGGAGAAGGAAATGAAAACATTTTTTTTGAAGGCTGGAAACAATGGAGCTCGGCTGCTGGGAAGTTGGGGTTCACGGCGCCTGAACGGAGACGTCTGTCACGGTGGCCGAGGGCGCTCGGTGTTGCTGCTTTTGAAAGAAACAAAGGAGAAATCACAGCTGCTAGGACCACGGGGAGCTAGAGATGGTGGAAGTTGTTGTATATCAAACAGCTATGGCTGGACCGCCATGTTATCTGTAACTATCGATTTTGTAAAAAAAATTAAAAATTTTTATTTTTATTTTTTATTATTTTTTAATTATTTTTTAATATTTTTAAAATAAAGCAAATTACAATTAGAAACATACTCCAAACCATCACTGATAACATTTAAAAAATATTAATGTGATATTTTTAAAAATAAATATATTTCTAAAATCCAAAACACAATTCCGTGACT